>JADBJO010024162.1:0-25536 GCA_016801955.1 Conus betulinus
CACACACATCACAACATACAACCTACACACAACCCACTCCCACACACACACACACACACACACACACCACAACACACACCCACACACACACAACCAACTCAGCATATATCCTTCCTACACGACAATAACATTCCCACAAGCTTCGACACCAAAACTATCTACTGTCAGATAGACTGAGAGAATGAAATTTGACAATTCATGATGCAAACAAACCCATTTTCAAATACACCCACTATATAGTCCATAGTTCGTTTGTTGACTGCGAGGATCTATCTAGAATATTCTATGCTATTAATAGATAGCGCTATAGAAGAGAGCGCTAGATATTCCGTTTCTTTACCACAATCAAAGAAAATTAAAATAGTCAACTGGGGAACAAGTAGTAAGCTATAAACAAATTTCTCACTACAATATAAAACGAGCTCGAGCAGAGAGTATATATAGAATATAGAGAGGAGAGAAGAGAGGAGGAGAGAGAGATCTCCATATTCCACCGCTGTTGAACTTAAAAAAAAAAAAAACAGACCGAAATGTGTTGTTAAAAAAATCAGCGAAGTTAGAGACATTATCGAACCTTAAATACCACACACAGAGGTATAAAGAAATCAGTTGTACTCCTTGGCGTCATTAACATAAATAAATTTGAATAAGCATGGTGGTCCGTAACAATTCAGTGGGATCA
The DNA here is from genome assembly GCA_016801955.1 of Conus betulinus. NCBI lineage: Eukaryota > Metazoa > Mollusca > Gastropoda > Neogastropoda > Conidae > Conus > Conus betulinus. Next base: position 683 of record JADBJO010024162.1, read on the forward strand.
TCCTTTTTTCTCGCTTTACCGAGTCTGGACAAGAAAGAACAATAATGGACTTCGTAGTCAATTGCCTCAATACATAACGTACAATAGAGACTGCGATCATTGAAGTCATCTCTATGAAGAATGAACACAAAATATATCAACCGCTAATTCCAAATTTAGTCAGGAGACATTTCAAATGCCTGTTATTGTGCATAGGCTAGTCAGCTGAATGAAATACACAGAGTTGAAATAATGTAGATAGTAAACATATTACTCTCCTGAATATGAGAATGACAGCTTTACCACTCGCAATTTATCAGTCTGTCGAACCTCACACATAAACGAACCTATAATATTACCAACACCCAGATGTTCTAAACAAAGCCAATATCAAACTGATACAGTTGTAATCTTGCCTGTCAGGCCCCGTAATACCAGATGTTTCCTGGAAAGCCACGTGTCCTCCCATTCTAAAAACCATCATGTTTGTCGTTTCAAGGTTAAAAGTCAAACACAAGACACCCGCCTCTCTTTTTAAACAAGTAAGTTGATTCTGATGTTCAGTAATAACTGTATCATACAACAAAATAATATCATCCGTAGAAAAGAAAAATGTCCACAGCACTTGGGGTGACTGAATACATGTTTTTTTTCCGTGTTTTCGTTTGTGATAAATCAATGACTAGTTCATTCAGAAACGACGAAAATAATTGAGGACTGGGGTTGTTTCCCTCCTCCAGCCTGTCGCCGTGCCTCACTATCTCCTCACACTGTGTTCTGACAAAGTCTGTTTCTCGTTTTAATAGAACAAACACCTTTGAGCGTGAGTGGAAAGTCAGTTGAAAGAAAAGGAACTGTGCATTGCTTTCAAAATCTGCTTTGCGATGCCAGAGAGAAAAAGCCGGACTCAGCTGTGCAATCAAGGGAGGGGGGAACAATCGGAAGTCTTGTTGGGTTCATTTTTTGTAGTCCCACTATCGCACTATGTGCTACGTTTTCATCGGGTGTCAACGGTATTCAGGTCTCCAGGGTTCAGGTCTATGTCACCACAGCACAAGACACAGGTAGCCAGGAACATGAGCAGAAGTAATTCCAGCTTGTTCTGCTCTTTAACAATCCTCATGTGCATTTTCAAAGCAAAATTCAATACGCTTCGCCATCCAACTGTGGTGAGATGTCGGATACAGGCCACAGGTAGAACAGAAACAGGCTGTGTACAGGCATGGGTGTGGTTTCAGCCACAATTTCATCACTGTGAGCGGAAGACTGTCATCAGTTCAATTCGGCACACGAGAACTTAACTTCACCAGTAACCAGTGTAGTGCTTACGCGGTTATCCTCCAAAAATTTGAGAACGTTCCAGAAGTAAGTCTTGTCTGTTCTGCTTTCAAACATCATCATCATCATAATCATCATCATCATCATCATCATCATCATCATCATCATCAACATCATCGACAGCAGCAGCAGCAGCAGCATCGTTGTGATGTTGATGATGAGGATAATGATGATTACTATTGTCATCATTATCATTATTATTATCACTTCTATTATAATTACTGCTACTACTACTACTACTACTAATACTACTACTAACTACTACTACTACTACTACTGTTGTTGCTGCTGCTGCTGTTTTTTTCTTTCTTTCTCTTTTTCTTTTTCTTTTTGCTGTGCCCTCTTCTGTGCAGCACCTCAGTGGCAGTGCACTCACGCTGCTCATTCCGACACCCCGTCCACAGCCCACGGCCCGGTGATTCCCACTGCAGCCCTGGCACCAGCAAGCCAAAGGGAGCAGTCAACGTCAAGTCATTAACAGGCAACCCACCGTAGTAGACACTGTACTGCTGCCAAGTTACTTCAGTGGTGTTCAGTGGCACCTGTTCTGATCCAACATAAGCAGGGCACCACCATACTGAGCCCCCCTACTGACGACAATAATTGCATAGGCGCGGAGCCAGTGTGAGTGAGCTCTTCCTCTGGAGGGCGCCACCACATCCGTCCAACGACAGCCCCCATGGACTCGCCGATACCGGTGACTCCGGTGGAATCAAACTAAATCCACACTTATGGAGAGGACGTCGAAACTGGTCACCATGAGAGCAGGGCATAAGGGACCACAGAATTTAAGACTTTTTATGCTGATCGATGAGAATGAAGATAATGCTATGGATTTCCATTCTGGTCTGAGACTAATTCCTTTCATAATACATCCCGGCGTCAACCAGGCCCGAGAGACACAGACACCTGCAGTGCTGGTCAGGAAATTTGGGCAACTCTCTCAAAGACGCACCCGTTCAGTGGTGGAAACTCGACTGTGTGGCCCAAATTTTCCTAACTGAGCCCGTAGCAATCTCAACTCTGCGTAGGAGCTTGTCACCGATCGGATTATTGTGGAAATCGTACAGACGCGCCGACGGCTCTGTATCGATCCGTAGCATCATTCCACAATGGGGATGTAGGCTTACCGGGCCATATATGGAGTTGTTGGGTTCAGGAAAGATGGTGGGGGTGTTGGATACCTGTACGTTCCATTGATATATTGGGTGTGCGTGTGCTACCATGCACAGGCAGGGAAAGGATAAGTGTGGGGAGAGAGGGGGTTAGCCTTCCGTCTCCTGTTTTGTTTCGTGTGGTCTGTGTGGAGTCCCGTTTCATGTGCGGTTTGTGTAGAGTTCAAAACTCAGCAAGGAGTGAGTGCTGAGTCATCAAGCATTAAAGTTTGGTGGGGCTGGGTGGCTAGCACTTCGGGTCAAAATCCTTGGTGAAGAGCAGTTGGGCTCTCGTTTTGGTGCCAGCGTTTGCGCTGTGGGTCTGACTTCGGTCGACATGGTGAGCCGACCCTCGTGAGCGTTTTGCTCTTGGTCGAGCAGTTGTCGGTGTTTCGGTGTGCTGCGACCCTGAGGTTCAGGTGCTTGGGTGGCCAGCCGCAGTTGTCGTCTTTTTTGTGTTGTAGCAGGTATGTTGAGTTAATTAAGGTGATAGTAGTGTAGTGTTAGTTAAGACGTTTGTCTTGTGCACATTTCCGTAAACTTGTACAAAGGTGTAAATACTATGAGCTCATGTTTTGAATCATTTCAAGTTTTCTTAGGGAAAAGGAAGAGGGAGAAATGGGGAAAATAAGGACTAAAACGAAGCAAGCTGAGAAAAGTGTGTTTGTTGGTGGGTTTTGACCAGCGGGTCGTGTTGAGAGGTGGAAACAGGGAAAAAGGAAAAAAAAAAGGAAATTTGATTATGAAGTTTTGAACGAAAATGTAAATAGTTGTCACTGGTTCGATCCTGTGTTAGGATTGAATTGGTACTTATTCGTGTCAGGGGTTCGTACGGAAATGCTTTCGGGAAGCATAGACAGGGTGTGTTGCCACTAGGTGCTGTAGAGAGTTATGATTGTGCCGTGTCATGGAAGTTATTGGAAAGGATAAGTATTGTGTAGTTGTATGAAGAGGTACTAGTGTCAAGCAGCGCGGTTTTGTATAGGGTGGGTACCCTAATTCAATAATATAGGTTAAAATTGTTTCTTACATTGCGGGGGATTTGTGGGAGTGTGCTTATGCCTTGGGTGATTGGTGCGGTGATACAGTCGTCCTGTCCCATTGGTTTTCTTTGGAATCGAGACATGATATTTGTTGTGGATGTTACAATATGACTGAGAATATGTGTGTGTGGAAGGTGTATTATGAAGTAGCTCTTTTGTATACCATAGTGCAAAGAGGAGTGTAACTTGGTGGTATAAACAGAGTGAGATAGTGATAAATTTAACTTGCTTGTGGAGCTAGTAGGCTCTGGGGTGCGTGAAGTAAATCCTGGGAAGGGGCCAACTAAGAGGTTACGTTAGTGATGTATGTAGTTATGGATATCTACGGTTGGAGGGTAACGGCCATCTGAAGTGCAGGTGAGGGCGCATTCCCACCATCCTGTGGGCCCTAGTACACCAGGCGGTGCAGGGCCGTTTTGTCGGGGAGCGGTGGACAGCCAGTTGCTGGCATTCCTGTCCCTGACAATCCGGCGATCGTAGCAGGTGTCTGCGGTTATCCTACCTGCACTCCCCATCCTGCTGTGCCCTAGACTGTTGTCCCGGTCCTCCCCCTTTCCGATGCTACATCCCTTTTCCTTTTCCCCCCATTGGGTCGGGTTTTCACAACCTGGCCATTAACGTCGCGTTGCTGCTGGCGCCGTTGCTGCTGGCACCGTTGCTGCTGGCGCCGTTGCTGCTGGCACCGTTGCTGCTGGCGCCGTTGCTGCTGGCATCGTTGCTGCTGGCACTGTTGCTAGTGTCGCTGTCCCTGCTGGCGCCATTGTTGGTGTCGCTGTTGCTACTGGCGCCGTTGCTGTGTCGCTGTGCTGTTGGCGCCGTTGCTGTGTCACCGTTGCTGTTTATCGTTGTTGCTGCTGGCGCCGTTGCTACTGGCGTCGTTGCTGCTGGCATCGTTGCTGCTGGCACTGTTGCTAGTGTCGCTGTCCCTGCTGGCGCCATTGCTGGTGTCGCTGTTGCTACTGGCGCCGTTGCTGTGTCGCTGTGCTGTTGGCGCCGTTGCTGTGTCACCGTTGCTGCTTATCGCCGTTGCTGCTGCCGTTGCTACTGGCGTCGTTGCTGCTGGCATCGTTGCTGCTGGCACTGTTGCTAGTGTCGCTGTCCCTGCTGGCGCCATTGCTGGTGTCGCTGTTGCTACTGGCGCCGTTGCTGTGTCGCTGTGCTGTTGGCGCCGTTGCTGTGTCACCGTTGCTGTTTATCGCCGTTGCTGCTGGCGCCGTTGCTACTGGCGTCGTTGCTGCTGGCGCTGTTGCTAGTGTCGCTGTTGCTGCTGGCGCCGTTGCTGGGCTGTTGGCGCCGTAGCTGTATCGCCGTTGCTGTTTATCGCCGTTGCTGGTGGCGTCGTTGTCGTTCTCGCCGCCACTGCTGATCCCCCGTATCGCCGACTCCTCACTCCGTGATCGCCGCCATTGAGGTGTGTCGTCGCCGCCGTGGGTGTGAGTTGTCACTGTGGTTGGTGGCAGTCGTCGCTGTCGCCGTTGTGTTGGCTGTGACTGTGAATGCCACCGATATTGAGCCCTGTGTGTCACGGTCATCTGTGTCATCCGCGTCTTCGGCAGGCAGATTCGTCTGATCACCGTCACCGTCGCCGTCGTGAGACTGTCAACGTCGTCGTCGTGTGGCCTGTTTTTCCTTTGTGTCGAGGGCTTTTTTTGTGACAATGAAACACCTGAAGACATTGGGCTTGGGTGTGAATACACGAAGGATGCATGTTGATTTAAAAAAGGTATGACTGAAGGGATGAATGTGCGCAGTGAAGTATATGCAAAGTGAATATAGTGATATGAAGTTAGTATAGTTTGGTGGTTGTTGAGGTTGTTGTTATTGTTTTCTTTTGGAGGGTGGTGGTGGAAAGTTATGGTCATGAAAGGGATTGACTTATATTATGCTATGTGTAATATACTGCTGGCCTGAGGAACTCTGCACACTGTAGCTGGGTAAGGGCTAAATAACTTATTGTGGCTGCCTTGGCCGTAGGAACTGTGTGCTTTCAGGCTGGGGTCTGTGGCGTATTCATAGAAGATTCCGCTCATTGATTTTTTTGTCGGGAATAAAATTTTGTTTTGTTGTCAGTTCTTGTGTGACGTGTTGTCTGTTTAGTGGGTTAGTTGTGGGTTTTTTTTCCTTTATGTCTGGCTTAGCGTCCTGTGACAGAACTGGTCGGGTGATGAAAACCCCACATGGCTCTGATGGAAATCGAACCCATGACCTCCCAGCAGGGAGCCTGCAATAGTAACCACTTTGCCGCAGCAGCTGATCTCTTACTTTGCCGTTTTGGGGTCACATGTTTGCTGCAAAATTCACTCAATGTCGTTTTTGTTGACAATTCAACGCTTTTTTTTACGTCGATATATTTGCAGATACTGCAGATACTCTGGCTGTTTTGGAACTATGAGCTGGGAACTGAAAAGTGTCTATACCGAATACTGTTTTAATCCGTTGACTGACGCTGACTCTAGAGATGTGGGTATGAGTTAGGTACAGAAAATATACAGTTTTCTTTCTTTTTTCGTTGGGTTCTGTTCTATGAATGTACTCTTCCAAATGAGACCTTATGCACAATCCATACTTCTTCAAAGCTGTCAAGTGAAAGGGGTGATACATGAGTTCACACTCTAGTCTGTTTTAACAATGAACTGTGTACAATGATATGATCCTTCTCTTTGAACTTCTCATCATCCGCAAGCAGAGAGTGTAGTGACTCAATGACAGCGTGATTGTTTGTAACTACAAGTGTTTCAGATCTATCTTCATTCCCATGGCTGGCCACTCCACAGGATAACCCAGCACAACATCAGAATGTTTCAGCGTTTCGTGGCAAACATGATTTACTTTGAAATACTCATCAGTCTGCACACAGTTGTGTGTCCGCTTACCACTACTCAAAAAGGCAGAAAGCATAGTGCGTGCTATGGCTAGTTCCTAATCTCTACACAATTGCTTTAAAAAATGTACACGAGAAGAGTGCACGATATTATTCTTATCAACACAGTACTGCCATTGGTGTATGTGTAATACTTTTTCATTGTCGTTCCTCTATGCCTTACCTTAGACTTTAGCAGCTCCTGCATTATGCAATGCAGAGGTAGTCAAAGCACTCCACTGTGATCAGTCCTTCAGCAGTCTGCTGACCTCCCTTTAACTTTTGTAAGCAAGGTGAAGGTTTCTCTCCACTGTTTGCCACTGTCTCATCTTGGGTCGCCCTCTCTTTCTCTCGCCTTCTAGGACCCACTTGAAAGCCTGGATTGCAGGTGTTGTCATGGGGAACCTCCATAACTGGCCTAGCCAGCGAAGGTGTCGCCTGTAGGTAGTGGTTGATACAGAATTTCGTTGGCATCTGCCTCTTATCTCTTCGTTTGACACACAGCCGTGATAATTGGTAGTATATGACTCTAAATCAACATGTGTGCTAGGACTAAAGGCATTCCAGTGCCTAGTGACTTCAGCTGAGTTTTGAGTTGTTTCCCTTCCATTGTATAGAATTCTCCAATAGTTTACTAACACTTGTTAAAATCTGTTCTAAACCCAAATGAAGAACAAAAGTGGACACTGAAAATCAAGGTGAGTACATTATGCAAGTCAAAGTCTAATCTTTGCCAGACCAGCCTACCTAAAGAGAAGGTAGACCGGTCTCCAGGAACTAATGACAGAAATCGACGCACCTCTCCAGCTAACAAGCTAAGTAGTCAAGTGGACTCCAGCTCAACTCATCAAGAGCTTCCCCTCTCTTTATCCCATTAATACCCACCATCCCATTTTTGGGGGAGGCACATATTTCAGTATCTATTTCTGAAGTGTCTGTGTCACTGGGCCTGAGCTGTGTTAATCAGAGGACATCACGTCCATACAGGCATTGTTTCTATTTAAGTCTTTCTCCTTTCATTCTAGCTGTAGGAGCTGCCATTTGCACAAAAAATCTGGAGTCAGCAGCATCAAAAGGACAAGGAGGAAAAGATAAGGATATTGTTTCTTTTCAACTAACTTTTATGTATAACACTAAGAATAGGAAAATAGAGATTAGGTTGTTATCACAAAGTGTCTTTCGTCAGTTTGGTGATAGTCTGAATCTGTACTGATCTGTGTGTGTTAGAACTACCGTCCCAAAAATGGGACAGTGGGCATGAGAGGATAGGGGGTTTTGCTTCAAACATCTCTCTCTCTCTCTCTCTCTCTCTCTCTCTCTCTCTCTCTCTCTCTGTTTGTGTTTTTTTTGTTTGCGCGCGTGAGCGCGTGTGTGTGTGTGTGTTGTGTGTGTGTGTGTGTGTGTGTGTGTGTGTGTGTGTGTGTGTGTGAGAGAGAGAGAGAGAGAGAGAGAGAGAGAGATTTAACATTTAGATTATATATATGAATTGTGTTCTCATAGTGTGTGTTATTGACTGCAACACACATTTCTTTGTCTTAACGAGGATTGATTGGAACGTCTTTGGTTGCAGCCTGATTCTGCAGCATACCAGGGAGTAGTCCGTGTCGCAGTCCACGTTGTGCTAAGAATGAGCATGGAGAAAGTTTTTGACTGCGGAGCATCTTACCAGGAATAGATCCAGTTGGTGTAAATGCTTTGAACGCAGGTGTCTCCAGGAGACTTTGTGTTGAGGTTTCATCTTGAAGGAAGGAGTTAGCTATGCACAGTTCGTGACAGGCGCAAAACTCGAGCAGTCGCTGTCCGTTCTCATTCATTTTCGCAAATCCAAAGGAACCAATGCAAGAGGGCCACGAGTCATTGTCTGTACCCACTCAGTCATCGAAGTCGCCCAGGAGAACAAGTTGTTCTGTGCAGGAATGTTCCTTATGGTGGATGCAAGATTTTCAAAGATCTCATCCTTGGCATCTGGAGTGGTGACAGAGTCAGAGCATATACGCTGACAAGGGTGACATGGCCTCTGGTGGTGCTGAGGCAGAGAGTCAGGAGTTGCTCTGAGCCACCACTGGTTAGTCCTATCATACTTAGCAGGCTGTTCTTTACTGCAAAACCCACTCCATACACTCTTGGAGCATCAGAGCTCTTTCCTTGCCAGAAGGTATAGTCCCTCTCCTTCAGTGTGCCTGTGTGAACCAGCCGTGTTTTTCTACAGGGTGACGATGTCCACGTTCCATTCTTTCTTGAGTTTTGTTGTTTATGACAGTTGTTTTCCTAGCGTCGCTGATATCTTGAAGGCCTTGAGAAAGCCCAGGCATCATTGTCCGGACATTCCAGCATCCCAGGTTCAGCACTGATCCTTTCTTGAAAGTTTTTATGTTGCTGGTGTGGTAGGTTACAACCTGCTTGTCAGATGTTCTCCTAATCTCCATGCAGCCAATGAAGAAGGCAGGTCGTGGCGGGACAGCACCTTACTGGCTGGGGGCTGCCCAGCTTAGGTGGACGGTAGCTGTCCAGTGAGACGCGAAGATCTCTCCTACCGTAGGACGCAACCCTTGGTGTCGCGCTCTACGTCGACTGAGCGCTGACTTAAAACCGGTATTTTGTTGTTTCCTGTGGTGTGGCGACGCAAGTAGCGAAGCTGGAGTGTCCTCTCCAAGTCGTAAGTGCAGGTTATTGTATATGTATGGATTAATGAATATAAGCCTAGACATTGCAATATGGAGGACAGGCTGTTGCGCATGCAGCGCTTGTACGCCCTCACCACCTCGTTGACGGATCGAAAGGAGCAGCAGGGCTGTAACAGTTTGGTGCCAACGCGGTCGCAGGAACTGCCAGAGGGTGACAAAGTTTGCCATACAACCGCTGTAGAGGCTCCACTCCAGATTTTTTGTCAAGGTCTACTCCCTTAGCTAGATGGCCGTGGATAGCTCTCCGGTGCTGGCACCCTCTGATGGATCTTTTGTTTATTTCTATCAGAGTGTCTAGCCACCCTCCTCACCATCCTACTGAGAACTGGTGGGGTGCCGGTTTAGTCGCCGACAGTCCGACCCTTTGACAGATAGTACTGGGATCCAGGTTACCAGTGAAAAAAAAATCCCCTTGAAGTTGCAGGCAAAAGAAAAGCCCTAGGGAAGGGAGGGGGAGGGATGGGGTGGGGAAATAATAAGTAGTAGTAGTAGTAGTAGTAGTAGTAGTAGTATTTAACCCGCATTGTCTCTCTTCCCAGCAGCCTCGTTTCCATTCCACATCCATTTTGCGACCAGGTTGAGAAAAGTAAGTGACAGGTTGTGCTTCGTTTTTGTTGTCTTGAATATTGTGGTCGATAGGCATCATGTTTTGTCTTGCAGTTTTAATTTTTTTTCGTTCGTTCGGTGGAATAGTAATTTTTGCTTTAGATTTGCATGGGTTTCTTGTTGAAAAAAAGACGTTTTAAGATATAAGTAACAGTAAAGAGACTATCAACACAAAGTTATGCTTTTAAAAAGAGAAGTCTACATTTTCCTTTCCGAGGGAACACTGTGTCTGCGAATGACTGTGTCCTTCAGTCTCTCTTTTTAAAGGGGAAAATGTGGGCATTTACTTCGCCATACAAAGAGTCACATTACCACTTCCTATGGTAAAGTGTCATGCTTTGGTGTTTTGTGCTTGTCTAGGGATAAGAAAAACGGTTTCTAATCGTTTTAATTTACAGAAATTGTTTCCACAAGGAATCTCTCTTTTCCTCTTGGAGGACCAATCCAGTGGGCTCCTCAGCCCTCGACAGTGTCTGGACCTTGATGTCAGCTTTTCAAAAATCATTATGACAGCATCGAAGCCTCACATGCAGGTATGACAGGCAAAGAACGGTAACTCTGAACAAACTTCAACTTACTTTGAACACACAAAGTGAAGTGGTATGTGCAAGGCGAAATAGACCCTGTGCTACTTAAATGGCCGCAGGGTTTATAAAATTCTTTGGGATGGGTCTAATGACCATCATGCTTTTTTTTTTATTTTAAAGGACCATTTCTTTGGCTGTATGACTCCAGTGCTATCCACGACTGATGTCTACAGAATTCATTGACAATGGACTTGATTACTGATCTGGTATTGCCAGGAATAAGTCGTAAATGCTAATACTGCGATCGATTTAAATTAATCTAGTTTCAAAGTGAGACGACTGCAGGCGGAAATCTAAACAAATCTTAACTAAGTGTTAGCAAACTGCCAAGAGAAACGTGGATAAAAGAGTCACAAGACAAAACACGAGGCGTTTTTGACCTCTTAGGCCTTCTTCAGGCAAGACAAACAAATAGGACAAAGAAAATGAAGGAATTTTTCACTTAGCTTAGACCTCTTCAGCGCAAGATAGGCAGGCTTTTTGGGAAGAAAACAAGAAAGCAGACATGGTTAACAATAATCATTGTGTTACCAATCTCAGATTTCGCTTGGAAGATAAAGAGATAAAAGGTTTAAGAGCAAGCATGTGCACAAAAAAAAAAAAATAAAAAAAAAAAAACAGACCAGGTATAGTAGCAAATTTGACATACTGTTTTCAGCTTTTTGAAGTTGCACCAAGCCGTGACTTTAACATTTTCAACATTTTGAACTCTTGTGTTTTTTTCCTTTTCTGTGTCACTGCAGTCCACATGCAAAGCAGAGGGTTGAGTGCAGAGTTGAGCGGTAACATGAATACAATGAAAGTGTCACGAATCTTGTCTGATCCTGCCACACCATGTGTAGCCATCACGATAACAATGCCAAGTAGATAATTGCAAACTGTCTGTAAGACAGACACCTTCCTCGTCAGCTGGCTACAGGAAGAAACAAACTGTTTTGTGGGATCCAATAAAATTGTGTATTTTGGTATATTTCTGTAGAGAACAAGTTGACATGCAATAACTATTAAGCATGTCATGCAATTAATTGCAACCATGGCATTGAACCACCTGAAGTTTTGACGAGAACGCCTGTGTTTGAAATAAAGCCAAACGACAAAGTCCTGATTGATCTGAAAGACCCCAGTGAGACAGTCCGGGAAAAAAGGGTATTAAAGACAAAATTATTCCCACGAGCCATATCATAACACAGATTCTAACAGATGATTTTCTGTGGAAAACATGCGAATATTCCGGAATGTAAATGACGAAAGTGTGATTCAAAGTTACGAACAAGATGATAAAGACTGACACTTCCATGGACAGTAAAGAAAGCCAACCACTCAGCTTGCAAGTCACACTTTGAATCCATATCTTTTCCAACCAGATGTATTCTCCATTTAGCAGGTCACTTGCCGCCATGACAATAGCAACATGGATTCCCATACAAATGTCAGCAAGCTGCAGTTGTGCTATGGTCATTATGAACTTGCTTTCAAACAGTTCCTCGACAAAAGATAAAGTAAAAGGACAAATCAAATTCCCTGATATAGCGAATATACTCACCATCCAAAAGAAAACCAAGTATAATGAAGATGGGATTAAGGTACTACAGGATGGAAATATGGCATGATCAGATGAACATGTTTGTTTTCTTTCGATGTCGAGGTAGCAGGATATCACAGCAAAACCTATAGTCTGATGAATAAATGTTTTTTAAATGATAGGATCTTGCAAATAAATCCCTCGGAAATTTGGTCAGTGGATTGCCTTTGATATCCAGTTCACAGATGCCACATGATTTTAAGGCCTTTAGGTCCAATGATTTGAATGCCAGAAAAAGAAATATTCAAATACGTCGCATAAAGAAAATGCTGAAATATACCAGTTTCAATATTCTCAAGACGACATTTTGATAAATTATTTTTCTTAGTTCGTAGTGAATGTGCTTTACTTGTCTGTTTGTCATTTGTTGTAGAGGATTACCTTTTAGACATGCAATTCTCAAGTTTGGAAGACCAAGAACAGCAGTCAGATGAAGTGTTTTTAGATGGTTTTTGGAAAGGTCAATGAATTGTAAGTTTCTAATTTTCAGACCTGATACATTATTCAGAGAACAACGAGACAGGCTCAGATGATTAAGGTAAACATTTCTGGCGAAATCTGACAGCCACATTCCTGATCCTGTGGCATCGACATAACGAAGTTTGGGGAAATATTGGGCAGGGAAAGGTTTACTGCACAGAAAAGAGTAACCTTGACAAGTGCAGCCTTCAGGGCAGCTCATATCACATGTCACTTCATCATCATACTGAGGGCACTGACCCCACCCGTCGCACAGGTGATCTTCATGCAGACACAGTTTGGTACCTTTGCACTGGTAGTAATAGGGACACGTAACACTTTCCACAATTTTGTTCATCTTCTCCATAAACACAGTCCGAGAATCCATTACATCGCGTGTAGACAGGAAGACAATACAACCACTCAGCTGTGCACTGAAAATGAGTGTCTGGGCACTGGTCGTCGTCTTTCATTACCTCTTGAATAAAGTAGCCAGTACCGTCCAGTTCACGTAATACAGCTGCATCTTGACTGTCGGTTTGGTCGCTGAATGATATTCTTCTGCGACTGAACAGTTGACTTCGTCAGAATCATCAAAACATTTGAGTACTCATTACAACGTTGACTGTGTTTCATGCATTGAGCATTAGAGCACAGAAAGCCATTGCATGACACATGTTTCACAAAATGACTCATCGCTGTTGTCAGGACAGTCCTGTCTGAAGTCACAGACGAAAGTGTAATCTGCTGTTGTGATATCATCATCACATTTAAAGACAGCAGTTGAGTGCACACTGATATTTCTACTACGACCTGTAAGAGATTGGAAATTGTTTGTTACATTCATAAGCAGATAAAAGATGTGTATGTAATTCTTTTCTATAATCATTTTTGACACTGCAAAAAATGAATTTGTGTGTGATGTGTCTATCCAGACAGACAACAAAGGACTGTCTTGTATGTGTAAATATACGTCTAAAAGAATGTGCAAAAACTGATACAGGTTTGGAATGAAAAGCTTTAGACAGTTCAGTTTCACAGATTACTGGATATCTGTCATATTTTGTGTGAAAATTTTCTGTATGCAATCCCATTGTTTTTAAAACACCAACCTGTATCTGTCTCGAGGGATGATAATAACGTGGTTGGAGGTGGTTCATATTGTATATGAATGTTTTGTCAAGCCACTTACGAAACTTGCTGTACATGAAAGGACCAGAATACCAACCAGACACATAGTTTACACGGACCCAGAAATCTGAAAATTGTTTGACAATGTGTAACAAATCATATTGTTCTGCTCTCGTTTTCACTGAGACCAGTTGGCCACCCTCCTTTGCGCAGAAGTACTCACGTGAGTAAAAGTTCTTAACTGTGGACGTTTTTGCAAGTATGAAACATTTTCTAACTGAAGCCACTAAACCATAGCAATCAGGACTGCTGAAGCACAGTGTTCTGTTTCATCTTGCCCATCCTCACATTCTGATCTCAGGTTACAATGGAGATGGTCCTTGAAGTTTGAATAATGAACTACAGAGCAGTTGAATAACCACTGGACAGTTTACAGGGTTGGTCTTGTACAGGAAGGGCAGAAAAAAAGAGTTTCGTATGCGCATAATACTCTTCAAAAAAGATGTGAAGACATGTTATAGAAAGATACATGCTTTTGAGAAAAAGGCAAAGCTGACATCTTCAATCCTTTGTCGACTTGTGTTGTTTGTCGTGTATTTTACTTTCAGATTGGCATCGTATGTGGTAAAATGCACTGCACTGACCATTATGATATATCCATATGGCCCCCTCAGTTCTTTACTCCAAAGTTCTCTTTCGGGGTATATATATGGCATAATTACGTATGCTGAATATCCCATAACATACTGTATTATGACATGCGGTCGTTTCAATTGATAAAAATCAAGTCTAATTAAAGGAATGCCATTGTGCTGCACGTCCATAACTCTTCCGAGTGCATAGAAAGTACGTTCACTAAGGGAATGGGGTATTACAAGATGATGATGCCATTTTTAACAGAACCTTGAGAAGTCCTAAAGGTCATCCTGGTGCGCCAGAAAGCAGAATGACACCAGTACTCCAATCGTTGAAGATAAACACCAATGTACATTTGTGGTCTAAATTCCACGCGCATTAAACAAAAGGTATCTGAGTCATTACACACAGTGTACACTACACCAGAATGTGCTGTGAAGGGAGGTAACTTTCCGCGACAGTATGATGCATTGACCTGTAGAATAGTGTGCTGTGTTTTGTTCTGATCAACAAGGTATTCCACACCTGGGCAGATCTCTCTCATCTGGGTGTCATCTTTGCTCATACTGTTCTGATCTTTGATTGTAGAAGTATAAGCAAATGGAGAGTGACACAGGCTGCTGAAATCTATGTGCAAACTGCAAACTGATTAAAGTCATGTGTTGGGCCGTCCGTACACGTCGCACAAAAAAAAAGCGATTATCCTATCCTATCTACGTCTATCCTACCACACGAAAGTTTGAAAACAGGCCGTGCTACCAAGCAGATACTTTCTATACTTTCTACTGCATATTTTCTGAATGGAACTCTTTCCTATATATGTCTATCCTTGCCAGTGTAACAACCAATCGGTGGACGCCTCTTACTCATGTGAACTGGCTCAACAACTAGTGAATGGTTAATGGAAAATGACCAACTGTGCTTTTCTTTGGCCAAAATTATGTGATTTTTTTTCTTATTGTTTTATCTTATCTTAGGGCCCAGCGTAAATGTGTTTGTCATTTCTACACCGAGCTGAAAAAGGGAGGTTCGTTTAAAACCTAATTGCCGACGAGGATGATTTTCCATTGTCGGTTTTCCATGTAAGCTGTGGCAGGACGGGTTGAGACTGAACGTTGGTCATTGTATTATTCCGGTTTGTACTCCCGACATGTTTTGAATGTTGTGAATAGTTGCTCGAATTTCTATTTACAAGATGTTGCAAAAGACTTGTTTTTCGTTCGTCGTTTTCTTTCTGGGTATCGCAGCCAGAGAAATGTTCTCTGACAGCCCACACACTGTTGGTATATATACATGGGATAGTATTGCAAACTCAGCATTTTGGCATTTGGGGTGAGGTGTCGGACTTCTCAACTACGATGACTGGCATTGTGAATTCCAATCACACTAACGTTTTTTTTTCTTCTTTTTCATAATTTTGTGCTTTATCTTAACACAATATTGTGTAGAAAAAATTTCCTTCTCTGTCTTAATCTTCTCATTAGCATTTGAAGCCCAACTGGTATTCATCATCATCATCATCATCATCGCCATCATCATCATCATCATCATCATCGTCGTCGTCGTCGTCGTCGTCATCATCATCATCATCATCATCATCATCATCATCATCATCATCAGTGTTGTTGTTGTTGTTACTGATGACGATACCTGTGTCATCCTCTCAGTGTTACTTTCCCACAAACAATCCAATGCAGAAACACGTGGAAACGCATAAGTACACACGCACTCACATACTCGCGCACACACACATACATAAGCACGTATGAACGCGCACGCGAGCGCGCGCGCACAAACACACACACAAGTACACGCACGCACATACTCGCGCACACACACATACACAAGCACGTATGAACGCGCACGCGAGCGCGCGCGCACAAAACACACACACACACACACACACACACACACATATATATATATATATATATATATATATATATACAATGAAACAATAAATTCCAAGGATAAGTACCGAGCATCATTCCAGCAACTTACAGAGCAGCTAGTGTTGCAATGACTGCAAGAAATATTGAATTATAAACAAAGCTTGCTCTTATGTCTCAGATTATATAAATAGGGGGTGATAAGCCTTCATATCTGCAGTGGTAGATGATTCTGCCTAACTAACAGTATGTGCTTGAGTGGGTGAATGGGGAATAAATGAATGCTTCTCAAAATGAACCTTCAGCAAGCTTATAGTCTCCAAAGCGGGAGACCATCTCCAATGGGGAGAAAGCTCACTACATATAATTCCTGGTACATACTGTTAGTTAGGCAGAATCATCTACCACTGTACTAGCTGACATCAATGACAAATTAGCATGAGATGTTTCTGTTGGAAATGTTGCCATTGTAAATGTAATCATTAGTTGCTGTCATTAGTTTTTTTATCAAATTTTGATTATAAACCACTCGATCATCAGTGCTGATGGCAACAATAACATTATTGACCTAATATTATTCGCTGTGTTGTCAGTTGGCAGACCACCAGACCAGGATAAAGGGGATGATGTGCGAGCAGCGTCTCCAGTTCAACTTCTTCCTGAGGCAGAGCAGTTGGGCTTGGAGACTCATGAAATGATGGTGACTGAGGAGGAGATGGAGACAGAGGAAGTCATCGCCCATTCTGAGGATGCAGCATCAGATGATGAAATCAGTGAAATGATGCTACTACTGATTGCCTTCTGGAAGATT
Organism: Conus betulinus; assembly: GCA_016801955.1. NCBI lineage: Eukaryota > Metazoa > Mollusca > Gastropoda > Neogastropoda > Conidae > Conus > Conus betulinus. The sequence goes on from JADBJO010024162.1 coordinate 17,442, forward strand.
TCATCTTCACTAAAGTTGGCCAGAATGTAGCAGTTTTCTATGATGATGATTTCCACATTTGCAGTGTGTCACAAATCCACTCTCCTGAGAAAGCAGACATTAATTTTCTGAGGAAATGTGCTCTTGTAAACAACACCTTTGTGTGGCTGACCAAGACAGATACAGCATTGGTGCAAAGCATATTTGTGTTATCCAGTGACTTCAACATTGTGTCCAAAACAACAACTGGCCGTGCCTGGTCTGTTCCAGTTTACAATGATCTGTGCCTGAAGTATGCTGCATATAAAAAGAAGTACATAGTCAACCCAGTCTGTCCACCAGCAAGAGTGCATTTCCCACCCGCATTGTCAGTGACCTTTTGTTTGGTAGCTGCTAGCACTTGTCATAAACAGCAGAAATAACATGGTTTTGTAGATAACAATGCAGACAACATCATGGCAAATTTTGGTTGAAATCTGTCAATAAGTTTTTTTTTTTTCAAAACTGTCAGTTTTAATTCGGACATCATCATCATTCCGCCCCTGTTGGCCAATATTCTAGTACAGGAAATAAAAATTGTCAGGTACAAAATAACAAAAAATACACTTTAGTTTAGAGACAAGAATGTGTAAAAACTGCATACAAAATTTGGAAACAGTTCATGAAGTAGTTTAGAAGTTACAGCAATTTTAAGTATAGCGGGCGATTCTACCCCCATTTTTACGCCGTCCAAATTGTAATATATCCGGTTTTTTAGCAGAGAAGTTTTCATATGTCTTTTACAGCAGACACCTCAGGAAAAAATGGCTTTGCTTAATACATTTTAGATAGCCTGTCCAAACCACTGGAAGCTCTGAAATGGCCATTATTGCTGTGCTGCAGTGCTTCAGTAGCCACATCACGCAAATTCGAACAGCGCTGAATTGTGATTTCTTTCAAGTTTGACACTTTATCACACAAAAACCATGAAAATGACGCCATGGAACTTATCTCTTCAAAGAGTGTAAGTTGTTTAGATTGAGAAAACCAATTTTTAACCAGGTATATGTATTATGTATAATCCTATTGGCTTTCAAACTTGGAAGATATCTTATTTTTTCAGGTGCATAAAAACGTTGCAACTGGAATATCTCAAAACTATTGAAGCTAGAGTCTTCATTCTTGTTGTGCTTTGTATGTTCTTCCATTTACTTTGCAATAATATTGATCTTAAGTACGAAAAATAATATGCTAATTTTGGCTGCCGGTACCTACTACTACCACTTCTACTACTACCACTATTGCTACTACCGCTATTACTACTACCACTATTACAACTACTGCTGCTTCTGCTCTTATAGACGTACTGTTACTGCTGCTGCTGCTATTACTACTACTATTACTACGCCTACTACTACTACTACGATGGCAATAATTCCTCCTTGTGTTTTGAGAGTACTCGAATTCAGCGTTATGATGATGAAATGTGAATTCATTGGTATACATTTCCATATAACTGTCCTTTTCCAGAACTTGACTGAACTCAAAAACGTTCCCCTTCCTAGAGGACTGCTTATGGTGCAAGCAGCGTTAGGCAAGTTTACCTTTTTCACTCTTGCGCCTTGCATCCAAGCTATTCAAACAGGAATGTGTTATATCAACAAAGACTTTCCCTTTCTTGTTAAATGTCGCCCTAAATTGTTGGTGTATGATATCTAGCTATCTTCTTCCGTGTTTATCGTAGCTCACTTTCAGATTGAGTGGATACCTTTGGTAGTTAGTTTGTTAATCCACCTTCCTAGTTTTGACTCCGCAGTTTCAGTATATACCTTTTTGTTCATGTTCTTACATACGTCATTTGGCAAAGTTTCATTTGCTGTCCATTCTTCTAAGAGAGCAGAAAGACTGATGTTTGTTTCAGCTTGGTATTCAACTTTGATTTCAGAATCTTTTACTTTAGATTGTATCTGATTTGCTTCTTTGCTTTATGTTGCTTGTATACTTTCGTTCCTAGTGTTGCAGTTACAGTTTACAGTTTACCTGGTCTATCTCAAAGTCCACTCCTGGTCAGGATTTTGCATTTATCACTGACGTTCTCCATGTCTGATATATCATAATGTAATCGGTTTGATGTCTGTTTCCATCAGCTGGTGATGTCCATGTACTTTTCTTCTGTTTGGTTGTTTGAAGAAGGTGATTATGATTATGAGGCTGTTGGCTTGACAGAAAGTTGCAATCATACTGCCCTGATCGTTTCTGATTCCCAATCCATGAGGTCTTTTATCACATTCCCTGTCTTCATTTTCACCACTTTACTTTAGCGTTTAGATCCCCCATTATTATGCAATTTCCAGACAGAGTCGATTATATTCACATTATTTAAGAAAGGTGACGTCAATATCCAAGCAATTCTAGTAATCACTTTGTGACATAAGTAATAAGTTATATAGTTCTGTAATGAACTGTAGATTACAAGAGTAGGTCGAACATGATAATGGTACGAGCGAGTGACAAGCGGGTTTTAAGAAAGGCTGATCATTTACCGATCAAATATTTATACTATTGGCTATTATACAGAATCAGTTTTTTTATGGAATCGCAAATTATACGCAGCCTTCTTTGCTTTGAAAAGGCATTTGATTCAGTTTCTAGAAAATTACTATAGCCAATATTTATGAAGAACAGAATGAAGGGTACAGTACATCGATGTATCAAGAGCATATTTCATTGTGTAAAAGCACGGCTAGGTGTGGCGGATATTTACACACACTATAAAGTTTGTACAAAAGGTGTGAAGCAAGGAGATGCATGTAGGCTTGTGTTGTTTTCCTTGTTTATCAACAAATTGCCACAATGCGTTGTTTTCCTTCTTTGTCGACGCATTGACACAAGAAATAACAGAAAATGGGAGACATGGTGCAACACTGTCTCCAGATATAGTTGTTGAGTTATTTGCTTTGTTATTAACAGATGATATAGCTTTGTTATCTGAAATCCCAGTTGCCTTCAGACCCAATTGAACAATTTATGTAATGCTGCATCTAGACTCCAGCTTAAAATGCTGCATCTAGACTCCAGCTTAAAGTAAATATGAAAAGATAGCAATCTTGTTGTATTTAGAAAAGTAGGGTACCTCACAACAATGAGAGAGATGGTCTTTTAGTTTTAACAAGGAGCAAATGGCTGTTGTTAGCTGATACAGGTATCTTGGTATTTATTTTTCTGTTGGAATTAGTTTCGTAGCTGCTTGTTAAGAGCTCGCAAGCAGGGCAAGAAATGCATTGTTGTTTATTTTACAACGATTGTACATACTTAGAAATAATTCACGTAAAGCACTATCAAACATTTTTTAGATCAGGTGCAACCCATTAGTCTCGATAGGGCTGAAGTGTGGAAATTGGATGCTGCTGATTTTCAGATTGAAAAGGTTTTGTATGCCCAAAAAGTTTTTAGAAGTCCACATTGAAACTCATAATGACTTGGATTTGTATAGCTGAACCAGGATGTGGCAAACGTGACTTTTTTTTTGCAAGTATTCTATCAAAGACTTATAACAGATGGCAGACTAGCACGAACATTTTTTAGGAAAGTGATAGATTTTCGTGGTACAAAAATGGTAAAATGTGTTTTTTGCACTTAATATTGACAGGCATATAAAAAATTATATGGCGAAGTTCACATTTGGTGTTTTGGATACAGCAATGCACCGTCAGTGGTGTAATGTAGTTTCTTACAGCAGTCCGACATGCCCACTATGTGAAAAGTCAAACAATGATGAAATGTACTTCTTGTTCTTCTGCCCTGCTCTCAGTGATCTAAGGCAAGAATATATTCCATTTAAATACTGTGCAAATGCATGTCAGTTTCGTGTGACTCTACTAATGTCAGATAAAAATCAAAGTGTAAGGAATTTGTGCATGTATTTTCATGGAGCGTTTAAGAGGCTTGCTGTTGTGTTCATATGTATATTGAAATCACGATGACGTTGAACACTTATCCTAGTATGAAGTTACAATCGGAGTCAACAGATTGCACTTTCTCCACATGTGTTTATCGTAGTATAAAGTTAATTGATTAAAATGTAAATGCTAAAACCTACAGCGCTGTTTCTTGCTGGTGCAGTCGTCAGGGTATGGGGGGGTCGGTGTTGTCGGTGTTTTTTTTTATACGTGTTCGCTGTCTGCCATCACGTGCGGTCAGTGTTTTTCATGTGTGTTTTTGATTTCTGCTCCCTGATAGGAACTTCCATTTGTGTCTGCAATTGTTAACCATTTCTATCCTAGTGTTTAGGGTTGCTAATTTTGGTTTGCATAGGATCATCATATATTTTTCTGTTAGGCATAAATTACATCTTTTTGAAATGTTATTATATGATGCAGCTCTTTTTAAGATTTTCCAGGATATGTTGTAGTCTATTTTTTTATCTTTGTTTCCAAATATATTTACTCAATTCTGTTTGATTTTTTGTATCTTTCTTTGTTAAATGACTGTTTATGATTTGCATATCTAGTTTTTAATTGGTTTTCAGTGATACCTATATATGTTTCTTCAGTGTTCTCTGATTTTACCCACACACACACACACATATATATATATATATATATATATATATATAATGACAAAGGAATTGTTAGTCTGCACTTGTTTTCTCCCACTACTTAATTGTTCCGCATTATAATGTTTGGTCAATCAGTGGGAGATTGCATCTCCAAGGAGATCCAAGTAAAGGTTGTTCTGTACAATTCTTAGCCGCTGACAATGCTTGGGTTATTGAACAGCAGAGCTGTCCATTCAGACTGTTCCATATCTTTTGATCTCCCCGGCATTCTTGAATGGATCCTCAAGCATAGGCTCAAAGATTGTCCCCTACATTTTACACTGTTTTACATAATGCTTTTACTTTTTCAGCAACTTTTTTCCTCTCCACACTTTCGTTTTGTTCCATTTACTACCCTTCGCTGGCTGCTTTGGGGGTGCTGTTGGATTCTTTTTTGAACCCTTGGTTGTGAGAACACCACAGAATTATGGACTGTGGTGTGTCTCTATTTGACACCAAGAGCACAGACACAGTCAGCCGTGTCTCTCTAACGAGTCCGATCCAGCAGACGAAAGGCCTAGGAGCAGGCAATACAAATAGATCTGCCTTCGAAGGGGAGTACGATGGTTCCCTCAGGCAGCTAGTGAAGGGTTTCTCATATTTAAGATATATTACCCCATTTTCTTCATCTTCATTTAAAAAAAATTCTTATCTTTGCCAAGTTGTTACTATAATGACTGGGGAATTGTTAGCCTGCACTTGTTTTTTCTCACTACTTAATTGTTTGTATATTATATATATATAATATATGCTGAACAATTAAGCAGTGGTGGAAAACAAGGGCAGGCAAACAATTCTTCTGTCTTTATCGTAATGACTTGGTGTTACAATTTAAAGGGAGACAAGAGAGGTGGAACTTTTGTTCCAGGTTCGAGAATATTCTTTCAGTATCATACAAAAGAATGAGAGCTGTGTGGCTGAGAGAGAGAGAAATGGGATTTGTTGAAGAGTTCTAGTCTAGAAGTGTTCGAGTCTGCATTGAGTTTGAGTCTAATCGATGAGAAGCTGCCATTAGTAGAATATTCGCCGCTGCATGTACGATTAAGTGGTCCTGCACGACTTATTGAACCTGAAGGTCAGTGGTTTGTTTTTGTTCCTATATTCTCCAACGTTTGTAAATAAATGGATCCTCTTCGCTTCAATACCGCCTGGTGTATTTTTGTCGTCTGCGAGCTGAACACCTACCACAGGATCTACAAGAACTCGTACAAGCTAGAGTACTGCACTTACCTCGTACTGAGGAAGTCAGCGCCTTTTAGCATTGTAACATTTGGGGGCCAATCCAAAGATTCTGCTACATTGGTGTTTATTCTAGAGACATTATTCACTAGCCTGTACTAAACGAACTGCGATTTTGCGCCAGTCCAGATCTACGTCGACAAACGCCGCCACGTACTGCATCGGCTGTCGTCTGAGAAGAATCGAAACTTAGATCAAAACGTTCAGCGTCAGAAAGTCTTCAGCCATGTTTCCGTACACACAGGGGCGTCAAGCAGGTCCAGGGAAGTAAGAAAACTGTCGCCTGTGTCTGCAAGAGCAATTAGGGTTCTACAGAGCTAGGAGAGTCAAATGGAAGACTGCTGCCTTAACCTGTAGTTGAGCATTGGAAGGCATTGTTTCAGTGACTGATTGCTGACGTTTTTGTCTGAGTTATCATGGAATACGTGAAGATTGGAAAGGAACTAGGCCTTGCATGTGATGAACTCTGGAAATATGTTCAAGAGGCTAAGGCAAGAGAACTGGAAAAAACGAAAATTCGAATTGGCAGCTGAAGAGAAGAAAAGACAGGAAGAACGTGAAGAGAAGAGAAGACAGGAAGAACGTGAAGAGAAAAGAAGACTAGAGCAAGAAGAACATGAAGAGAAGAAAAGAGAAGAACAACGTGAAGAGAAGAAAAGAGAAGAACGTGAAAACATGAAAAGACAGCAAGATAGAGACAGAGAAGAGCGAGCTGCTGAAAGAGAATTGAAAAGACTTGAAATAAAACATCTAGTGAAAGAGAGACAAAGAGAATTTGAACTGTGGATGGCAGAAGTAAAAGTTCAGAATGGCGAACGCATTTTCCAGTCAGAAACTGAAGTTTCCAAGAGACCACGTCTTCCAGCTTTCGTAGACGGGAAAGACAACCTCAACAGTTATCTGGAACGTTTTGAACGCCATTCTGAAGCAATGAAATGGCCCAAAACAGCAGTGGGCTACCAACTTAAGTGCCGTTTTGATTGGTCATGCCCTTGAAGTATACTCAAGACTACCTCGAGAAGAAAGCAATAAATATGAAACACTGAAAACGGAACTTCTTCGAAGTTGTGATTTTTTTGGAAAAAGGCTTCCACAAACGTTTCCGGTCTAGTAGGCCAAAGAAGAGAACGAAAGTCCTGCTCAATTCCTGACCAGGATTCAAAACTATCTAGAGAGATGGCTGGAGCTGGCTGGAAAAAAGAAAGACTATGATGGCTTGTCATATCTGGTCCTGAAAGAACATTTTGTAGAATCCTGTCCTAAAGATTTGCATCCCACCAAGAGAAAGACCAGAGCCTGAAATCCTTGACTGAGGCTGCACAGAGGTTCTGGAGTCTAACAACCAGACCATTGACACTAGATCAAAACCATCTACAGACCAGATACAACCAGTCCAGGTTCCAAATGTATCAAACCCACTATTGAAATGCTTCAACTGTGGATGCCTGGGTCACAAGGCTGCTGAATGCAGACTGCCCAAGTATTCAGATAAACGCAGCCCTCCACACTTTAGTCATGAAGACCGGAAGACCAATGCCAGGGTGGAAATAAAAGAAGCCTAACATCTGCCAATGTTGCCATCAGGGAAAGGAGTCAGGAGAGACGCCCATCGTGGAGGAGATGGAGAGCTACCTCACGCCAAGCCAGCGACAGCCCTGAAGAGCATGAGAAAGTGGTGCAGTGTGCCTTCTTAAACCATGCCAAGAGTGATCTGAGTGTCATGTCTGTGGCGAGGGGACATTATGATGATAAGTAAGTACAGGTGCTCAGAGATACAGGGTGCAGTGGAGTCATCATAAAGAAGGACCTTGTTCCAGAAAAGCAGTTTACTGGCAAGAACGGCTACCTACGATGTGTCCATGGACATGTTGAGCCCGTCCCCACAGCTGATGTTGAAATTTCTACACCATTCTTTGTTGGGAAGGTCAATGCTTTGTGCCTGCCCAGTTGTCCTCATGACGTCATCATCAGCAATATTGAAATTGAAGGTGCCTGTGCAGCTGATGATCCTGATCCTGAGTGGCCACACACCTGTGCAGTAATGACATGCACACAATCCAAGAAAGAGAAAGAAGGGAAATCTACACCATTGAAGAGCAACAAATCTACTGAAATCCCAGAAGTAACCAGAGAGAAACTGATCCAGTTACAGCAAGCTGACTCTTCTCTGCAAACATACGCTAGCAGAACAGACGGTATGACTAGAGGCAACACCGATGTACCTGTTGTGAAGCAAAATGGCGTCCCAAGAATGGTACCCACCTTACCCCTCCAGTGACTGGTGAAACAACTTCACTGAAG
>JADBJO010024163.1:0-10000 GCA_016801955.1 Conus betulinus
AGCTTCCACAACTTTGCCAGAAACTATCGATGGGAAGCTGGGACATGTTGGTGTCGTCACTTCTATCTCTCCAAAAGCCACCTTAGCCTGCGACATGGAGGGCTTCGATTTGTTGCTCCGCTGGGCACAATTCTTGACTATATGTCCAGGGGCATGACAAAGGAAGCAGTTCTTCGTCCGAAATCGAGGGTTCTGTGATGGATCTGATCCCTCACCCTCCGATCTGGGGCGCTTGCTTGCTGTTCTTCGGTCCTTATCATGCGATCTGGTGGATTCGCCATGAGCCATAGGTTTAAAATGTCGCCGAGCATCAGCGAAGGCTTCAGCGATCTCATCGCTTCGCTTGCTGGAACGACTTGGGTTGACTCTCGCCCAGCTTACATCGCAGCTCAGAAGAAACGGAGTTCATGAGTTGTTCAGGAGAAAACAGTCTTTGAGCTCCATTCCTGACGACTCTAACCAATAGTTCATTGTCTTTTTGAGACGCTCTCCAAACTGATGAAAGGTTTCATCTGAGGATTTCCTCATGTTTCGGAACTGTTTTCTATATGTTTCAGGCGACATTTGCAGTCTACGGCGCAAAGCCGCCTTCAATTCAGCATAGGTCGCTCCTGAAGGGAATATTGATGAATGCTCCTTGGCCTTCCCCGTCAAATTTCCCATGAGGTACATTGCTCTTAGATCTTCAGTTAGTTGATATACACATCTGCCACAGCTTCGAAATGCTCAATGTATGTATCAATGGATTCATTGGCATTATAAATGGGCATATGAAGAACCGGGGGAGCTAAGGGAAGAGCAGGGATGACAATTTGATTGCTCACCCTTGTTGGTGTCGAAGTGTGAAGTTGTTCGACTTCGGTAGTTTCTCCACTCTCGGCCACCCCTAGTTGTTCCAGGAGTTCAACTCGCATCTTTTCTTTCTCCTCTTCAAGTTTAAGTTGAAACTCTTGTCCCCTGCTCCTGTATTTCTTGCGTTCTCTTTCTCTCTTCTCTGTCTAATCGACGTTCTTCCATTTCTTCTCTCCATCGTCGTTCGTTCTTTCTCTTCTCTCTCTAATCGTGTTTCCTCCATCTCCATCTTCCATCTTTCCTCCTTCCTCCTTCTCTTCCCTCTCTCTCTCTCTAATCGTTTTTTTCCTCCATCTCCATCTTCCATCTTCTCCTTCCTTCCTCTTCGCTTCCCCTCTCTTCTCTCTCTTTCTTCTTCTCTCCTTCTTCTCTCTCTCTCTCTCTCTCTTCTCTTCTTTTCCTTCACCTCTCTCCTCTCTCTCCTTCTTTTCCTTCGCCTCCCTCTCCTCTCTCTCCATTCTCATGATTACAAAGGGATCCATGGATCCTGGTCCTGGATAGCGAGAGGAGGAGGAAGGTCTGAATTCCATCTCATCATGCGCAAGAGGAGGACGAAGGCGGAAGTCAGCACTCATAGAGGTCAGATAATGCCTCCGAGGGGGCGGTGGTCCTGAAGGAGTTCTATCATATAAGGAGGGTTGAGAGATTGCTGGAGACAGAGATTCCCTCGAGGAAGAAACTACTTGGGTTATGGGGGCCACTGGCTGCGTGTGTAGTCACAGCAACAGGGGTTCCCATACCCGGAAGAATTCCAGTGACTTTTGCCTGGAACGCGTGAAGCGACGATCACTTTCGTCTGCCATCACCAAGCACTCTTTTTCGCAAAATCGCAAATTGAAGGTGTGGAAAAGATCTGGAAGTGGCAGTATGGTTGGGTACACCTTGCGTCCCAAGAATCAGAAATGATTGTGTGACAACTCTCCACAACGGGGAACAACTTGAAGTTATAAACTAGGGAACTTTCAAGTCCCTATCTGGCAAGGAAAAGTGCTAAACTCCTGTTGAAAGAAGCTAAATTATTCCTGTAACCTAGTCTCAACTATCGAGCAAGCACAATAGCCACGTCTGGAATCCACTGACCTAATTGCCAGAAAAGTAAATCAGTATTGACAATTCTTGGCTTTAAGACCCAAAGTCACTAAGCCCGACAGTCAGTGAAACAGGTACCCAAATTATCTCTCTCGACGGCGCTACCTATGGGTGAGCACAACACTTGTTCGTGTGTTGTCTAGGCTAAGCGTAGCCACACCACGGTAATCGCCTTCCTAGCTTTGTCTTCCTTGATCAACTAGTCTAACCACCTTTCCGACACTATCTGGCTTACGACCAAGAGTAGTCGCAACAACAAACCTGTGCGGAAATCACACTGTGCCACGTCACAGCGTCACACGTTGAAAAATCAACAGCTTAACTGAAACAAACTAGTTGTCTCCCTTGATTGTTCCGTGTGTAGCTTGCCGACACACTTGCGATGTAGGCACGAAATATCGTAATTACAACAAACGCTGGCTCAATTATTCCTGATCAACACCATCAGCGACTTAATCAACGGCCAAGTGTGACCGCCCACGTGAGCCTTACGAGTAGTCAGAACAAACCTACTCGGTTCACAACTTACACCCGCAAATATGAACGATCAAGAGAAAGGAAGCACCCAACTTGTTCCTTAAGCGCACCTTAAGGAGTATGCACAAACAAATTTGTGCTGAAAATGTAAACAGATAAATGACATTTTTTTTTTTCCAACAAGAACACACAATTAAAGACCCTAGTGTGCCGCCTGCACACAATATCAAACAGGCCAGAAACCACGTTATCACCAGTTGTCTAAACCAGCTTACAATCAGCTGATGGAACAAACGCTGTTAGTCCCCTCTTACTGTCGCTATGCCTTAAGCATTGAAGCAGGCTATCGAACCTCGACCATAGGTTTCCACGGACTGTCTGCTCCCAAACACCACTGGTAAACAACGGGGTAAACAAACAAAGGGACGAGACGGCATAAAATATGACAACAACGCAGCGCGAAGTAGTATCAACACGGGACGGCCTATTGACCCGGCAACCCTCGCCGATGAATGCGGAATCAAACGACGGCCACTCAATCCCTGACTCAACGAAAAGTAAAGGGACGGCGCAAAATCTGCCACGTTAAGCCCGGTTTGCACGCACGGAATGCGTCTGTCACTGAACGAGCGTGAGAGCTAAGGTAAGGCTTATGCCAAGGACACTGTGAAGAATAAGGAGGGTGGGGGTGATGTAAACAAGAGGCAAGAGGCGCAATGGATCGACACCTAGACAGGGTCCATATCACACATGCCTTTCTCACTCCTGGACAACTTTATTCTCATCACACGCCACTCACTTATACAAAGACAGATAATATAAAGAAAGCTAGATTAACAAGAACTTAGAAGTAAATGTACTTACAAACAGGAAATGAAGAAAATTTTCTTTTTTTTTTTTCCACCCGCGCAAGGAGAAAAATATAACCACTCAAAAGAGTTATATAATAGATCAAAACAGGACTTAGGAAATATAACAAGATATATATATATATATATATATATATATATATATATATATATATATATATATATATATATATATATATATATATGTGTGTGTGTGTGTGTGTGTGTGTGTGTGTGTGTACTTATATTTTGTTTTCAAAGAGGGGGGATATTATCCTAGCGGAAATTCCTCACCAAATTTCGACCAAGTGGTGTGCGTATGCTTTTCCTGCCTACACTCACCTGGCTACCCAGTCGTCGTCTTGGGTACTGCCAAATCACGCTCACTACTGATCAACACAACCGTTGATGCCGTTGCCTCTGCACAGACAAGACTTATTCTATACCGACCCCCCTGTCCCTTCCCAAGCTTTACTCCCCACTATCTACCTGGCTAGATGTGAGAGCTAAGGTACAGGAGTTCGGAATTCAAATGAATATGTCGGCAGTTAGATCCCGGAAAATACCACAACGCAAGACAGGACACGGTTACGGACGTGGAAGGATGCCGCCGACCCTGGCGGAACGCAGGAATCTCCACCGCGACAATCCCAACACGGTCCTGCTCTGTTGGGCTCCCTACTACTCTAGAGCCCACCCTACCCAACCTCCCACTAACAGTACACATACACAACCTCCTGAGAGACCTGGTGGGGGTAAGCAGAGGGTGTAGCGACTACTCTACCACCACTCACTCAACGTCTTCCTCCCCGGCATCTCCACCATAATTGTCAAGGTCAAGTGACCTAGGGGTTAGGAAGGAGACGGAGTAAGTGCGGAGAAAGGCACAGTCGACACCCCAAACTCCCGACACCAGGAAACGCAGGGGTAATTCAAAAGAACATTTATTTCGACAACACTGACATAAATATTCTCATTCACACAGATATGGGACGAGGGAAACTAAAAAGAAAAAAAGAGGACAGACGAGGAGCAAGTTCTGAGAAGGTGGGAATTAGAGAAGAAGGATAGATACCTATCAGAAAACTATCTATTAAGGGGACAAAGTAACCCCAATACACCTTTCCCCAGAACCCGGGTCACCCGCCTATGTGTTTGCCCTAAATCCCACTAATCGCTATGTGCCTCCAAGTAAAAGAAGAAAAAGCAAGGAACACACCTACACATTAATTCACAGGACAACAACACAATTCAATCCCTTTTTCACACTATGCCTTCCATACTCCATTCATTCAAAATAGTCATCCATTCATACTGCCTTGGCTGGCACACAGCTGCTTCCACGCCTCTACACACACAGCTTAAAGTCACTCAGCTCATCTGTCAAGGGAGCCCAGGACCCACGTCTCGCAGTAGATGCCTTGGGGACTGCTCCCCGGTGCCTGAGTCCGTCAGCTGCGTCGCCGGTTCAGGTAGTAGATGCCTTGGAGGACTGCTCCCCGGTGCCTGAGTCCGACAGTTGCGTAGCCGGTTCAGGTCCCCGCTGCTGGCTCAGCTGCCAGTCGCCAAGGTAACAGAGCCAGCCTCCCAGCGACCTGCCTTGGTAGAAGGCGCTGGAATGCGCCAAAACCAAAAAAAAAAAAAACAAAAAAAAAAAAAACCGCCCTGCGGCGAAAGAGTGTCTTTCAGAGAAATTCTCCCCATAAAACCTAAATGTGTTGGTGCAGTGAAGAAAGACATGAAAACAGTGTGTGCGAACCATTTATATTATCACTTATTTTCTCTCTATGTTAAAATATAATTTGAAATCTACATTTAATTTTTAGAAAAAGATTCCCCCCAGTTTTGTTTTCTATGTGTGAAAATAGAAATTAACTCCCTTTATTTTCCCCCAAAAAAAAAAAAATAAAGAGCCTCGTTCATCCTTTCATACGTCCATCCATAAAAAAAAAAATTAAACATTAGGACAGACAGGACGAACAGGACAACAGACACATACGAAAGGAGCGGAGCCAACGCGGGCGTCGCGATGGGAGGTCCCTGTTTCCGACTTAATATTAGTCGGATGAACACCCTATTTACGTCCGCATCCATCTCGCATGTCTGTGTTCTGAATTACAAATATTTTAAAATAATAATAAATTCCAACCAGTCAGGCACCACCCACATATCCAGCAAGACTTCTGGGCTGTCAGAAATCAACCATCCATATATCCTTCCTTGGTTAACAGCAGCGCCCAAAACCATTCTAGCACAAAGACAACCCTATAGTCCTGGTGCCACAAAAGATACGGAATTCTTTTTACAACCATGAAATGAGCTTCTCCTTACCCCAGAAATCACTCAGGAATTGGGTAAAGGAAAACAGAAATAGAGTCGGAGTACATAAATCACAATCGGAACACTCCGAATGGGCGGAAAACTATTCGAGAGCGCTTCGCTGACACGCCTCGACTACACACCCTTTTACAAGCAGGATGGAAAATGGATTAAATAAAAAAAAAAAACTTTTTTTTTTTTTTCTCTTCTCTTCTCTTTCACTTGCGAAAAGGGTGGTTTCACAATAACAAAATACTTTCTCTATATACAGAAATAATTCTTACCAGAACGGCGGGTGGTCAGAAAAGGAAGTGCCGGCCAGCCCCCAGTCTCGACGGAAGACGGGACTCGACGACCAACCAGTCCCCACCGAAAGGAACTTCAGGTCCTGGACGACCCAATGGAGAGGTAGCAGTGGGTAGGGATAGAGATCCCAACAGAAGACCAGCGGCTTCCTTCGCCGAGCGAACGGCTAGGTCCCCCGCTGCAGCGCTACGATGAAGTAGACAAAAGAGGCCCACTACCCAAGGATGGGGATCCTTACCACTCGGCTGCTAGCGAATCGAGTGCTTAATCAAAACCCAAGATCGACCAACCCAAGATTGCAACAAGTCTGAATACAGTTACAGTCCCACCCAGGGACATCTCGAGAATGCCAACTTGCCAGAAAAACACGAGCAACACAATCCGGCCTGAAACTCTGGCCAGGTATCTAAAAAAAAAAAAAAAAAAAAAAAAACGCGCACACGCGCGCGTACCACGCGCGCGCACACACACACACACACACACACACACACACACACACACACACACAGCCGCGCGGCAACGCACACTCACACGCGCGCCGTATCATCCGTACTGTACACATATTCGCTCTCGCGTGCCCCTCACATTCAGCTTTTTTTTTTTTTTTTTAATTGAAGGGGACAGTCAAGTCAGAGGATGCTGCAACCCCACGGACGACACGCTTGAGAGCATGACCTCTGTGCTCTCTAACATCCACACAAGCTAAAACTGACACACTGCCTGTCAGCAACAATCCCTTATGTGTGTCTGCTATCAAAGCAATGCAAACATTGGCCCCCATGCAAATATCAGCAAATTGCAAGTGTGCAACTGTCAGTATGAAATAATTTCCATACATATTGCTCACTGCTACAGAAGTGAAAAAGCAAAGCAAATTTCCAACCATGGCCAAGGCAGTATTTGTCCCAAAGAGAATCGGGTAAAGTTCAGTTGTTAGCAACCTTGTACATGATGGGAGAACAGTACTGGGGCCACACACTTACTTGTGTGGGGGGAAGTAGATTCTTGCAGCACAATCTATAATTAGACGAAAAAATGTATTGCAATTCAGTTGACGATGAAAAGAGATCGAAGGGGAAACTGGTAACAGCATTTCCTGTAATATCCAGCTTTTTCAGGCGTGGAATTGCTTTAAAACCTGTCAGTCCAATGATTTCAATCTTACAGAATGATACATTAAGAAACTGCACTTGAGGCAGATATGAATATATTGTGTTATAAACAAAAAAACATTGACAGGTGTTTTAGACATGTCCATCCGTTTCAGGGTGTGAAAAAACGACCTTGTAGTTTACTTACCATTTTGCTAAGAGGGTTGTTTCCTATCAGAATACTGTCTAAATTGTGTAGATCTTGAAAAATATCCAGATCGATAGATTTTATGTAGTTATTGGCGAGATTGATATGCTTCAAGTTTTTAATGTTAAAATGTGAAATATTATGGAGGGAACACTGAGATAGATCCAAATGAGCAAGGTGTATATTCTTAATGAAATCAGTTGGTGTCATTTCTGAACCAGATGCATCCACGTACCTTAATAGTGGAAAAAGGTCAGAACGAAATGCTTTGTTACATAGGAAAACATGACCTTGGCACAGACAAGATACTGGACAGGTCATGTCACACCACATATCATCATCCCACTGTGGACACTGACCCCAGCCATCACAGAGATGATCGTGCACACAGACCCTGAAAATCGACATCGGTAGAAACCAGGACATGACATCGTCCCACATCTTTCTTTCGTCTTCTCCATACACACAGTCAGAAAATCCATTGCATCGAGTGTAGACTGGCAGGCAATACAGCCACTCTGTTCTGCATTGAAAATGACTGGGAGGGCAAGAGTCATCCCCTGTCATCACCTGCTGAGTGAAGTAGCCAGCCCCATCCAGACTGATATAAAAGCGTTGTTTCATGTCCCCTGTTAAGCTCTGAACCAGGTACGAATTGTCATCACGACATCCAACCTCATCTGAGTCGTCCTCAGAATCTGCGAATTGATTACAGTGCTGACTGAACAATATACATTCACCATTACAACACTGAATCTCACTGCATGGAGGGTATTCACAGAAAGACTCTTCACTGCCATCTGGGCAGTCCTGTCTGAAGTCACACACTCGACTGTAATGCACAGTGGTGATGTCGTCACATTTAAACATATATGCAACTTGGCTTTCAACATGAATCATCATGCCAGTGTAGGAAACACTGCTAGTGTTTATGAACTTGCACGTGTTTAAACCACTCGCCTTCAAATAACTTTCGGATCACATGATACAAATACACGGATAACTTGATCATCTGGTAAAAAAGAGAGAAAATGACGAGAATATGTCTGAACTGAGGTCAGGTTTAGATTTTTTGATGTAAGTGAGTATGGATGGTCCATTGAGAAAATGGGATGACATTCATTACGGGAATAAAAAAAGTACTTCACACGCAAAGTTGTCATAGAGGTTCCCGCTGCCAGAAATAGAACCTGACAGAAGAGTGTAAAGCTTCGCAGACCTTGATGGAACATACATTGTCCTTTTTTCTATGTGATTCAAGTTATATACCACAGTGTTATCTGACCATGAACGGAATTTGCTGTATGCAAATGGTACAGAATGCCATCCTGACCATAAACCCAAAATTACACCATACTCGTATATTTCGAAAAAAATGAAATAAATCTTCATATTCTTTTTTTTTTTTTTTTTTTTTTTTGCTGTCCCAACCTCTGCGCCACCTTCAGAGGCAGTGCACCCACGCCGCTCATTCCGACACCCCGTCCACAGCCACAGCCCGGTTGGCCCCGCCACAGCCCCGGCACCGGCAATCCACAGGGGGAGCAGTCAATGTCAAGCCGTCAAGAGCAACCCACCGGGGGAGACACTGCACTGCCGCCGAGTCACTTCGGTGGTGTTCAGTGGCGCCTGTTCTGATCTAACATACGCAGGACACCACCTATTAAGCCCCCCCTACTGACGACAATAATTGCTTAGTCGCGGAGCCGGCGTGAGTGAGCTCTCCCTCCGGAGGGCTCACCACGTCCGTCCAACGACAGCCCCCATGGGCTCGCCGATACGGTGACCCAGACGAACCAAACCAAAGCCACAGACGTGGAGAGGACATCGAAATTGAGGTCACCATGAGAGCAGGGCATGAAGTGCCACAGAACCTGAGACTTTTTTTTTTCTATACTGATCGATGAGAATGAGGATGATTAAGATGATGCTACGGATTTCCATTTCGGTCTGAGACTACATGACAGGGCTGTACTCTACGCTTCCTTTCATAATATATCCCGGCAGCAACCAGGCCAGAGAGATACAGACACCTGCAGTGTTGGTCAGGAAATTTGAGCAACACTCTCAGAAACGCATCCATTAAGTGGATGAAACTCGACTGTGTGGTCCCAGTCTTCCCAACTGAGCCCGCAGCAACCAACGAAATATCTTCATATTCCTTTCTGTTTTTTTGGTGAGGCTAATCGTCCATTTCTCCTTTGGCATTCATAATTCACAAATGTTCTCGGAACATGCACGCTTGGCATGGTTTAAGTTGAAACACTTGTTTGTTGAAGCTACTAATCCTTGACAGATGGAATTGCTGAAAGGACAGCATTCTGTTTCATCCCGTCCATCTTCACACTCTAACAGAAAGTTACAGTCCACGTGATGCTGAAAAAGAGCGTAATGTCGTACAGAGCAATTGAAAGCACCACTCGTCAATTGCAAATCTTGTTTAGCCGCAGAAAGTGCAGACAAACGTATTTTCAATCCGTTTAATAGAACCCATTCATATATAAATTTGACTCTGAGGGATGACGCATCAATCATATTAGCTGATACAGAACGCTCAAAACAAAGGCGTTCAATGGTTTCATCACTTGTGTTTGTTTTTTGTATAAATAAAGGCCACAGCATAGTCTGTGGATAGTCCTGCGAAAAACACATGGGCATAGCTGGAAAGTACTGAATGCTGATCATTATGACTGATCTGTGGGACAATTTCCATTCTTCACTGAAATATTCATAATTCCTCTTTACAAATGGAACAATCATGTATCCTGTGGTTTTGTTAAAGATTTCACAATCAAATTGTGGTATGTAAT
>JADBJO010024163.1:17500-25533 GCA_016801955.1 Conus betulinus
AAAATCGGTTGTTAGCCTCCCTCCCTCTTCATCATGTTCCAGTTTGAATGGGGATAGGAAGGAGGACAGGAGAGGGGTGGTGGAGGGGGGACGATGTTACTAATCATTTATCTTTGCAGGTACCTGATCCAACACGTTAGTTGCATTGTTCTTTATTATTCAATGAAATATAGTAGGGATCTGGGACATCGCTTACAATGTTATAGACCAGGTAACTTTTCAAAAGGAGGATACATTGGATGTCATTTATAATGAGCTTTCTTTGCACGAAAGATCACGGTTGGACAAAATAAAATATATGTATGATATAGAAAACCTCTGCTTTTTCTTAATCACCAAAACGGACCAGAGGTCGGTAAAGCTACAAATGAAAGACTTTCACCTGTCATAACAACCTGTAAAAGACGTTGATTTTTTTTTTTGAATGACGGTTATGAGATGAATATTACCTCCGTTACAGTACACTACCTCATTACTATTTCCATGTCAGCAGTGTCTTTTGGTCTTTTACCAGTTGGCCATTTTGCAATTTTCCTGCATCAGTGTTATATGTGTGATATGTTTTACTTCTGTATTCCACTGCTATTCTTACCGTTAAATTAATTTCCTAAGAATATATCGAGGGTCACCAAATGCCATTTTGTTAATAACGATAAAATACCCTCACGTCAAGCTCATGACAGCAGTTGCTTGCGTGAATGTAATATAGAAATAAGTAAATGTATAACATCATCACCATCACCATCATCATCATCATCATCATCATCATCATCACCATCATCGTCGTCGTCGTCGTCGTCATCATCATCATCATCATCATAATCATCATCATCATCATCATCATCAATTTAAGGACGAAAATCGGTTTTTAGTCAATATCGTTTAGGCACGGACATATAATATGCACTGGCTTGTTACATCGTAGAAACATCAACGTGATAGTTTTGTCAACTTTGACAAAATATGTGTGCGTAAAGCAATTTCCTCGTTTCCGTATACTGACATAGTGACACAACGATGGGGTATGAAGACCGATAAACAAATCATTGTTGATTCACTGACAATCAACGATATTTGTCCAGAGTGGATTACTTCACAAGCGAGAACAACGTGAACAATACAATTATGAAGGTCAATATCTCAGACTGTGAGAATAATTTGCCACAAAATTCAGCATCACAAGGAGTTGTGTATGGTGTATGTGACCATTTCAAAACCTTCTGTAAATTCTTTATTCCATCAACATTGAGCTATGTGCGTGCTTCTGTTGAACGTCTGGCATATTGGTGTGATACAGGGCACTGGAAAAGCACATTTTGTGACAAGTTCACAGGGACAGCTTACATGCGTGTAATATGTAATCAACACACGCTGAAAGAAATGATCATTCATTCACATTACTTCAATATGCTTACACTGCATATTAACAGCCCACCAATCACAGTGCTGTTTGAGACAATTACATACCACAATTTGATTGTGTGAAATATTTAACAAAAACCTCAGGATACATGATTGTTCCATTTGTAAAGAGGAATTATGAATATTTCAGTGGAGAATGGAAATTGTCCCACAAATCAGGCATAATGATCAGCATTCAATACTTTCCAACTATGCCCATGTGTTTCACAGGACTATCCACATACTATGCTGTGGCCTTTATTTATACAAAAACAAACACAAGTGATGAAACCATTGAACGCCTTTGTTTTGAGCGTCCTGTATCAGCTAATATGATTGATGCGTCATCCCTCAGAGTCAAATTTATATATGAATGGGTTCTGTTAAACGGATTGAAAATACGTTTATCCGCACTTTCTGTGGTTAAACAAGATTTGCAATTGACGAGTGGTGTTTTCAATTGCTCTGTACGATATTACTCTCTTTTTCAGCATCACGTGGACTGTAACTTTTTGTTAGAGTGTGAAGATGGACGGGATGAAACAGAACGCTGTCCTTTCAGCAATCCCATCTGCGAAGGATTAGTAGCTTCAACAAACAAGTGTTTCAACCTAACCATGCCAAGCGTGCATGTTCCGAGAACATTTGTGAAATATGAATGCCAAAGGAGAAATGGAAGATTAGCCTCACCAAAAAAACAGAAAGGAATATGAAGATTTATTTCATTTTTTTTCGAAATTATAACGCGTATGGTGTAACTTTGGGTTTATGGTCAGGATGGCATACTGTACCATTTGCATACAGCAAATTCCGGGCATGGTCAGATAACACTGTGGTATATAACTTGAATCACATAGAAAAAGGGACAGTGTATGTTCCATCAAGGTTGGTGAAACTTTACACTCTTCTCTGTCAGGTTCTATTTCTGGCAGCGGGAACCTCTATGACAACTTTGCGTGTGAAGTACTTTTTCATTTCGCGTAATGATTTTCATTCCATTTTCTCACTGGAGCATCCATACTCACTTACATCAAAAAATCTAAACCTAACATCAGTTCAGACATATTCTCGTCATTTTCTCTCTTTTTTACCAGATGATCAAGTTACCCGTGTACTTGTATCATGTGATCCGAAGAGTTATTTGAAGGCGAGTGGTTTAAAACACGTGCAAGTTCATAAACACTAGCAGTGTTTCCTACACTGGCGTGATGATTCATGTTGAAAGCCAAGTTGCATATATGTTTAAATGTGACGACATCACCACTGTGCATTACAGTCGAGTGTGTGACTTCAGACAAGACTGCCCAGGTGGCAGTGAAGAGTCTTTCTGTGAATATCCTCCATGCGGTGAGTTTCAGTGTTGTAATGGTCAATGTGTATTGTTCAGTCAGCGCTGTAATCAATTCGTAGATTGTAAGGACGACTCAGATGAGGTTGGATGTCGTGATGACAATTCGTACCTGGTTCAGAGCTTAACAGGGGACATGAAACAACGCTTTATATCAATCTGGATGGGGCTGGCTACTTCACTCAGCAGGTGATGACAGGGGATGACTCTTGCCCTCCCAGTCATTTTCAGTGCAGAACAGAGTGGTTGTATTGCCTGCCGGTCTACACTCGATGCAATGGATTTTCTGACTGTGTGTATGAGAAGACGAAGAAGGCTGTGGGACGATGTCATGTCCTGGTTTCTACCAATGTCGATTTTCCAGGGTCTGTGTGCACGATCATCATCTCTGTGATGGCTGGGGTCAGTGTCCACAGTGGGATGATGAAATGTGGTGTGACATGACCTGTCCAGTATCTTGTCTGTGCCAAGGTCATGTTTTCCTATGTAACAAACCATTTCGTTCTGACCTTTTCCCACAATTAAGGTACGTGGATGCAACAGGCTCAGGAATGACACCGACTGATTTCATTAAGAATATACACCTTGTTCATTTGATTCTGTCTGAATGTTCCCTTCGTAATATTTCACTTTTTAACATTAAAAACTTGAAGCATATCAATCTCGCCAATAACTACATAAAATCTATCGATCTGGATATTTTTCAAGATCTACACAATTTAGACAGTATTCTGATAGGAAACAACCCTCTTAGCAAAATGGTAAGTAAAATGACAAAGGTCGTTTTTTTCACACCCTGAAACGGATGGATATGTCTAAAACACGTGTGAATGTTTTTTTTATAACACAATATATTCATATCTGCCTCAAGTGCAATTTCTTAACGTATCATTCTGTGAGATTGAAATCATTGGACTGACAGGTTTTAAAGCAATTCCACACCTGAAAAAGCTGGATATTACAGGAAATGCTGTTACCAGTTTCCCCTTCGATCTCTTTTCATCGTCAACTGAATTACAAGACATTTTTTTCGTCTAATTATAGATTGTGCTGCAAGAATCTACTCCTTCCCCCTCCACACAAGTAAGTGTGTGGCCCTCAGTACTGTTCTGCCGTCATGTACAAGGTTGCTAACAACTGAACTTTACCCGATTCTCTTTGGGACAAATACTGCCTTGGCCATGGTTGGAAATTTGCTTTGCTTTTTCACTTCTGTAGCAGTGAGCAATATGTATGGAAATTATTTCATACTGACAGTTGCACACTTGCAGTTTGCTGATATTTGCATGGGGGCCAATGTTTGCATTGCTTTGGTAGCGGACAACTTTTACCTTGGAATTTACATGCAAATTGAACAAGCATGGTCTAAGAGTTTAACATGCAAACTTGCAGGATTACTTTTCTGTTTGTCTCTTGTAATGTCAGTGTCGACTATCTCGCTCATCACTTTATATCACGCTCTTGTTTGTTATTTCCCAGAGGCTTTGTGCAGATGCAATGCGTGTTTCAGCTTCACAGTTTATGCAGTAATGTGGACAGTAGGAATCCTGTTGGCACTGATTCCACTTCTTCCAGGTATGTCACACTGGGGGCCTCTCGGGTCAGTCAGGCTTATGTCGCCTGACATCATTTGATGTCAGTAATTCTTATAATAGTACCAGATGGCTGAAACGTTATAACTACGGTCACAACTTCATGTTGTCCTTGACTATTGTGACTGGCCAAACTCTTATTTATTGGAGAATGCCAGAGCACAGAATAGTACTTAATCCAACATTACGATCAGTGCATTCTGCAGTCCAGGTGACGATGAGTGTGGCTGTTACCGATGCTGTTTGCTGGATTGTATTTGCAATGGTGATGATCTTCAGTTCTCAAGGTGTGACAGTTTTCAATAAGATCTACGATCTCATGGGTTGTGTTTGTGTTACCATTCAGTCAGCAGTCAACCCACTTCTCTACTTGTGGGCCGTTAAAAGACATAGGCAGCTGCAAGAACAGGAAGAAAAAATGCTTGAAGTGTTAAAAGCAAGACTTGCTCAAAGAGGCAAAGCAAAAATCACAAAGTAAGGAAACGAATTAATAAAAATGACAATAATAATATTAAAAATGATAATCGTATGTATGATGCATCAAATGATACACTATACACAGTTCTGAAGTCAAAGCAAAATGACTTATCTCAACACTGTAATTACTCCTCACATCCCATTATCACCTTCGAATCTGCCTCTTCCCAGCTTGTCTCTAGCAGAACTAAAATGTGTGAAAGAACACACACACACACACACACACACACACACACACACACACACACACACACAAACGCTCGCGCGCACACACGCACGCACCGCGCCGCACTGCACCGCACACGTACTCATGCACGCACGCACACACACACACACACACACACACACACACACACACACACACACACACACACACACACACAGCATTCAACTCTTGTATCAATGGAATCATATGACACCGATGAACATGTCGACAGTAGAAAATGCTGTGATATATAAATTGAACTTAGTCTGTATTTTCAAAAGAATTTATCAAGTCAGAATGTCTGCCAAGACGTATGGAGCGATGCAAACATGACAAAACTCTGAAGGAAGTACATACTGTATACCTGCTCATTCATTCCAGTTATACCACGGCAAATACAGCTGCGTGTGATATGTATGTATGTATGTATGTATGTATGTATGTATCTATGTATGTATGTATCTAACTGTCTGTTTGTCTATCTATCTATCTATCTATCTATCTATCTATCTATCTATCTGTCTGTCTATCTATCTATCTATCTATCTATCTATAACTATCTACGTGTATAGCTCTCTCGATATCTTTTTCTTTTCTCTCTGTACCAGTCTCTAACTTTCCCTCTCGCTCTATCTATCTATCTATCTATCTATCTATCTATATGTATCTTTCTAGCTATATATATATATATATATATATATATATATATATATATATATATATATATATATATATATATATATATATATATATATATATATATATATATATATATATATATATCCAGAGAAAAAAGACACAAGAACAACAAGCTGTCATGGTTATAAATGAACTTTTCAGCTTTATTTGCCTTCGTCAGCACATGACATCCTCTCTGAGTGCCAGCAGATATATATATATATATATATTTCTATATATATATATATATATATATATATATATAGTTTTAAAATATGATTAAAAAATGAGATTAGAAAACCAACAAACTTGTTTCGAGCTCTTTGCTCTCGTCAGGGTGTTCATTTTGGGCACGCTACCGGGTGTTATATACTGTGTGTGCAAGCGTGAGTTCTGCATGTGTTTCACGTGGCCTGTAGCCTTTTACCATTTTGATTTTTTTTTTTTTTTTTTTTTTTTTTTTTTGGGGGGGGGTGCGTTCAAGGAGGGTGTGTTAAGGAATGGTGTGTTGACAAGAATTTCCATTTGTGCCTGCAATTGTTCATGATCTCTACATACGGTTTTAAGTCATGGAGATCGCCACCTATAATAGAGGAAATGAAACCCTTTTGAAGACAATATGAAAAGACTAATAGCCAATATTGAATTCAGAAAATCATGCAACAATTTCCAAACAAAATTAAAAAATGAAATAAAACAAATTTAAAATGACAAAAAGGTATTCGTAAAGACTGACAAGACAAGCACTTTCTATAAAATGGAACCTAATGAATACTCTCAGCTCCTCAACAAAATATTCAGAAAAAGTAGTACAAAAAAAATGATAAAACCACATATGACAGCATTTGTAAAAAAGAAAAAGAACTTGTGCACAGTATGGATCTAAGTGATAGGATAGAAACAACAGCAATAAAAGAAGCTTTTATAACACTTAAAGATCACAAACCTAATTTCCCCAACAACCCAACATGTAGATTAATAAACCCATCTAAGTCTGAATTAGGCAAAATAAGCAAAACAATTCTGGAAAAAATCTATAGAGGACATAAAAATCAAAACACTGAATACAACCTTTGGAAAAATGGCTATGAAGTTATCCAATGGTTCAAGGAACTTAACAAACAGAAAAACACAGTGTTCATCACTTTTGACATAGTGGATTTTTATCCATCTATAGATGAGGAATTGCTTACCAAAGCTTTAAAATTTGCTAACAAATACACAACCATAACAGAGGCTGAGATGGAAACCATCTTCCACATTAAGAAAACCCTACTCCACAGCAGTAATGATACTTGGACAAAAAAAACAGCAAAAAATTCCACATTTGATGTCACAATGTATTCATATCATGGTGCCGAAACATGTGAACTAGCTGGACTATTCATGTTATTCAATATACAGAAAACACTTGGTAAACAGGTTGGTTTGTACAGAGACGACGGCCTTGCCGCGCTAAACAATAAACTGAAAACCATTGAAAATAAGAAAAAAAGAACTTTGTTAAATCTTCCAAAGCCATAACTTAAAAATCACAGTAGAAGCCAACAAGAAGGTAGCAAACTACCTAGACATAACATTAGACCTTAATGACCATGTATACAAACCATATAAAAAACCTAACGACATACCCATCTACATCAAAAGTAACCATCTACCTTCTATCCTAAAAACCATACCCAATGGCATAAACAAAAGACTATCTAACCTGTCATGCAACGAGAAAGTATTCAACAGTGCAGCAGTTGAATACCAAGAGGCGCTGAAAAAAGTGGCTACAACTACAAACTACAATACAACCCAGATAATAACATGAACAGTAATAAGAAAAACAGGAAAAGGAAGATCATATGGTATAATCCCCCATATGATGAAAGATAAAGCCTAATGTAGGAAAAGAATTCTTTAAAATTCTTATAACATCATTTCCAAAAGAACATGTACTATCTAAAATATTCATAAAAAAAACACCATCAAGCTATCATACTCATGTATGTCCAACCTCAAAAACATAATTGACTCATCTAACAAAACTAAAGGCAACACAGCCAAAAAGGGTAACAAAGGACATCTTGTAACGCACTAAAAAGATCAGTGCCCCCTGAATAATAAATGCCCTTACAATAATATTGTATACCAATCCAGAGTAACAACAGATAGTGACAAAGAAACATACATAGGGATTACTGCAAACCATTTTAAAACTAGATATGCAACCATAAACAGTCCTTCCAAAATGAAAAATGTAAAAACCAAACAGAACAAAAATAGACTACAATATATCATGGAAAATTATAAAAAAAAAAAAAAAAAGAAAAAAAAGCAGCACCAT
>JADBJO010024164.1:0-7500 GCA_016801955.1 Conus betulinus
TGACCACAACATACCATCTAACCCTACGTCTTTTACATCACGCTCTAACAGGATCTATGTTTGTCTACTCTCTCTCAAAAACAGCCTCTTCTATGCCCCTTCCCCCCCTCCACATCCCCCATACGGACACGCATCCCCACATTCTTCTGAACGAAAATAAAAAGGGAAAATAAAAAGATGGTCGGTGGGGTGGGGTAGGGAGTGTCCTTTTAACCCCGACACCAGAGATATGAAACGGCTGGTCTCTTCACGCCGTCTGGTGCTTTGCCTGACCGACTGCCGCAGAGCTGAAGAATCGACACTGCTATGCCACGCATGACCTGTGTCTCAGAGAGATCGTCATCATTGATTTCCCGCTCGTTTTGCAGTGTCATGTGGTGATCAGACAGGAGGAAGAGGAGGAGAATTGAGAGAAAGAGAGAGAGAGAAAGAGAGAGAGAGAGAGAGAGAGAGAGAGATGAGAGAGAGAGAGAGAGAGAGAGAGGAGAGAGATAGAAGTGAAAAAGAATGAACAGGCGCCACTGAACACCACCGAAGTGACTCAGCAGCAGTGCAGTGTCTTCTCCGGTGGGTTGCCTCTTGACGACTTGACAGTGACTGTTCCCTGTGGATTATCGGTGCCGGGGCTGCGGCGGGGGGGCCGACCGGGCTGTGGCTGTGGACGGGATGTCGGAATGAGTGGCGTGGGTGCACTGCCTCTGAGGTGGCGCAGAGATTGGGACAGCAAAAAAAAAAAAAAAAAAAAGAGATGAAAGAGAGAGAGAGGAGAGAGTGGGGGGGGGTGGGGTGGGGGGTGAGAGACGAGAGAGAGAGAAGTGAAAAGTGAAAAATTAACAAGGAGAGAGACATAGAGAGAGAGAGAGAGAGAGAGAGAGAGAGAGAGAGAGAGGAGAGGAGAGGAGGAGGAGAAGAAGAAGAAAGAAGAAGAAGAAGAAGAAGAAGAAGAAGAAATTAGTCATTTGGACTATCATGGCAGAGAGGTAAAAATATGGACACTTGAAGACTGTCCTGAGAGATACTATCTACTCTTTCTCTTATCATCCAGGCCTGCTAGCTGGATCTTTGCTGACTCACTTGAAAACAGCCTCCTCTAAACCTAAAGGAGTTCCTCTCATCTACGTCTGGTGGTCGCAAAGAACAAACGGTTCTGTGCCAGCTGCACACCAGCCATTCGTATTTTACTCATTCATACCTTTATGGTGCATTCCATGTCATGTGCCACTCACAATGAAACATATTCTTTTAGAGTGTTGGACTTGCATGATGTGAGAGACACAAACATTTTACAGCAGATTCTATGAAAACCTTGCTCAGAGATGTTCCGCCTGACACGATCTTTGACCCTGACACCAGCACATAAGGAAATGGCTGACTTTTCACACCGTCGGTTGCTTTGCCTGACAGAATCTGCCAGAGGGCTGTGGAATCAATACTGATATGTAGGGTCTTACGTGCGTTGGAGAGAGGTAGACATAAATATTATGAATTCCCTGCTCGTTTTTCAGTGTCGAAAGGTATGAAAGAGGAGAAGAGTGAGGGAGAGAGAGAGGAGAGAGAGAGATAGGGGAGAGAGAAAAGGGAGAGAGAGAGCGAGAGAGGGAGAGGGAGAGAGAGGGAGGGAGAGAGAGAGAGAGAGAGAGGGAGAGGGGAGGGAGAGGGAGGGAGATAAGGAGGGAGGGAGAAAGGGAGAATAAAATAAAAGGAAAAAAAACAAAAAGGAAGACTGAGTGTGTGAGTGAGAGAGACGGACCAACAGACAGACAGACTGACTGGCAGACAGACAGAGACAGAGATAGAGACAGGGACAGAAACAGACAGACACAGAGAAAAGAGAAACAGAGAGAGAGAAAGAGAACAGAGAGAGAGATAGGGGGGGGGGTGAAGAATGGCAAGAAAGACAGGGAGGGTGATAGATAAGGAGAGAGAGAGAAGAAAAATGGACGTTTGGAACATCCTGGTGGGAAGGTAGAAAATGGACAACTTCCACTTGAAGGCTGGGTAGAACACTACGATCTACCCCGCTTCTTCAAATTCAGGTCTACCAGTCACATGTTTGTCGAGTCTCTCAAAAACAGCCTCTTCTAGTCCACAGAATCTCCTTATCTCTCTTTTAAATGCTAGAAAATGGAAGAAACATGCGACATGGGGGTCGCTTTAAACCCTAACACCAGCAGATAAGGAACTGGCTGACTCTTCACACCGCCTGTTGCTTTGCCTGATAGTATCCGCCAGGGGGCTGAAAAATCGATACTGGCATGCAATGTCTTACGCGCGTTGGAGAGAGGTAGACAAAAATATGATCGATTCCCTGCTCGTTTTTCAGCGTTGAAAGGTGATAGAGGAGAAGAATGTATGGAAGGATGGGGGAGAGAGAGAGAGAACAGAGGAGAGAGAGAGAGAGAGAGAGAGAGAGAGAGAGAGAGAGAGGAGAGAGGTCTATAAGATCAGCTTCAATGAAGAGAGAGAGAGAGAGAGAGAGGAAGAGAGAGAGAGAGAGAGAGAGAGAGAGAGAGAGGTCTATAAGATCAGCTTCAATGAAGAGAGAGAGAGAGAGAGAGAGAGAGAGAGAGAGAGAGAGAGAGAGAGAGAGAGAGAGAGAGAGAGGTCTTTGAGACCAGCTTCAATGGCAAGTCATGCGCCATTGTACGGGCTGATGAATGATGATCGGGTAATGTTTTGAAATCTTGTTTTGCTTTTGATGCGAAAAGAGACGGGCGACAAGTGGTCATCTCGACGTGGCAATAAAATTTCTTTGAATGGTAGTGAGTTCCGAGTTCCAATCCCAAGCATCCAAACCAAGGACTATTTGTCGCTGCCAGTCTCCATGTGAGGTTCTGGTGCTATCTGCGAGGTATCCACCTCTAATGCCCTCTCCCCACTCTCCCGTCTCCTTACGATCATTATCCATATCTAGCTTGCTTTTTAATGAAACATCAAACCATAAACATAGAAAATAAAATTTAATGAAAATGATATTCCTAAGAAATATGTCCATAAAGAATCGATAAAACGATGAATAGATAAAAGATAAGAAAACAACTGAGTGAAAAACAACACACAAGCATACGCATAAAACGATGAGAAGATAAAAGGTAAAGAAACAATTAGTAAGTACACAAAGACGACAACGATGACGATGATGACGACGACGACGACGACGATGGTGATGATGATGATGATGATGATGATGTTGATGATGATGATGATGATGATGATGATGATGATGATGATGATGATGATGGTTGTAGTCGAGAGAGAGAGAGAGAGAGAGAGAGAGAGAGAGAGAGAGAGAGAGAGAGAGAGAGAGAGAGAGAGAGAGAGATGCCCATACTGAAAGGGATACACCCGCAATACACGAATAAAGACAGAGATTCTCTGTAACAGAAATGGAAAAGAAAAGCAGCTACACACACATATACCATGCAAACTATTATGAATATACTGTTCGTAATCGCTTTTATGCTTCATATATGTACATAGCAAGATCAAAGAGGATACAGTCATATCTTGTTGCTAATAGTAAGTTGACTCTAAGACTACAAGGATCAAAATCATAATTTGACTTGATCAGTTTTTACGCTATGGTCACTGAGAGGAGGACAGCAAAAGAAAAAAAATGGATACCATCTTCCTTGGCCTGATAACATAAATGACAAATCAGGCCATTTTCATTCAAAACGCGATCTCTTAACCGATGGCAAACTATGTCGGAGATAGCAAATCTAAACATAGTCAATGCACTCTTGATATGACTGTCCATAGTCATTTTGATACATGGTTCAATGATATACGTTGTTTTAAACAGTCTGTATTGTGCAAATCTGTCACTGCTGTAGATACGATCGTGCCAGTGTTGCCATCTGCAATCAATCATTCTTTGTTGAAAACCTTTAGAAAATCTCGATTTACTTTCCACGCCCTCTGTTGTCCAAAACATACCCAAAGCCATATAAATGTAAGCACTGACGAAACATTAGTAGCCCATATCTTCCTACCAGAAAAATCCAAATTCTGCAACGTCTACAGGCTTTGAATGGTATCATGGTTTCCATCATTATGGTTATTTTCAACCAATACTTAAAACATTAAAAAAAAAAAAAAATATATATATATATATATATATATATATACTTGGAACGTATCTGATTATATATATATATATATATATATATATATATATATATATATATATATATATATATATATATATATAATCAGATACGTTCCAAGTTCACCATAAACTAGCTAAATCATTTGACGTTTGATTGTCTACATTAGAAAATCTTTTCATAGCACGGAAATGAACATTCTGTATTACAGCTCCTTTCTCGAAAGCCCAGATTTCTGCTCCATACTGTAAAATTGACTGCATATGGAGTCAATTTCGAAAAAAAAAAGAAAAAAACAAACAAACAAAAACAAACCAGAGAATGCGCTACTATTCAATTTATATAAAATATGAGGTCTTATTGTGACTGCTCTCTTTGCAGGTGAGAGCGAGCGAGCGAGCGAGCGAGCGAGCGAGAGAGAGAGAGAGAGAGAGAGAGAGAGAGAGAGAGAGAGAGAGAGAGAGACTGAAGGAGAGTGTGTGTATGAGAGAGAGAGAGAGAGAGAGAGAGAGAGAGAGAGAGAGAGAGAGAGAGAGAGAGAGAGAGAGAGAGAGAGCTCTTTCCTACAGGACGCTCGATGTTGCAAAAAAAAAAAAGAAAGCTTGCATCGCAGATAAATCTCTTCGCTATACTGCCTGTTACGTGATTACGACAGACTGATCATGTGCCTCAAGGGGACGGCAGGCTTAATTCACACCTCAGTGTTACGTGCTGAAAACCCCTATATCTCGTCAGACAGGCACGCCGGATGTTTGCTGATGCCAGCCCGGACTGGTGACAACGACAGGCCGGAGCGAAATGCGAGTGGGGACCCATGTCACATCTAATCACTGCACGTGATCTCTGGACAGTGGAGGTGGCACAGCCTATACCTACAAGGCTCAGTGCTGCCTTTGGCAGAGTCACACAGACTTATGGGGAAAATCACAGCTTGAAACATTTTAACCCGAAACTCTGTGTATAGAATGCTTCGCTGTATTGCTGAGAAACCTGAACCATCTACTGATAAAACAATTCCAACAGCCGGAACATATTTTATTCCCATTATATAACACACTTTCATTGTTTGGCAGTCTGACAGTCTTTGCATTAAATGACAAGATTTCGGTAAACAAGGAAGACAAGCCTTGCGTTGCAGAGTACAAGAGGCAGTATGGCACAATATGACGCCAGGTGAGCAAGAGCTCAGATCATTTGTTACGATCTGGATGAAGTTGTTTTGTATGTCAGCCACATGCTGCTGCCTTGTTGAGTTGCCGTTCAGCCATTGGTATGGCGGTTAAACGTGTGTTCACTGCTATTGGTATGGGGTTAATGTGCATTCAACTTCTGAAAAGATCTATATTCACGAATTTATTCGCCCGGGAGAGAAGATGAGAATGGGGAAGTAGGGTGACCAGGATGGTGAGAATTGGAGGGGTGCATATGAGAAGGGGATGGCGAGGGGGGGGGGGGGGGGGGGGGGGGGGGGGGGGTGGGGGGGGGGGGGGGGGGGGGGGTCCAACTTAAAAAAATTATCAATGGTGGAAACTCACAAACAAGTACTGACTACTGCATGGACAATTGTGAGGGGGTCAAAGAACCAAGGAAAAAAAAAAAGAAAAAAAAAGAAAAAAGAAAGGGAGACATAGAGGGATGAGGAGGAAAAGGTAATTATGGAGAAAGGGTGGGTTTGGGGCAGTTATCTCCACTTCAATATTGCCGCTAACCCACCTCCACCTCCCCATTCCCCCCCCCCCCCTCGCAACACCTCCCCCCCCCCCCCCCCCCCCCCCCCCCCCCCCCGCCCTCCCTCCACCCACCGATTCCTGTCCTTTTTTCCTTTACCATTTTACCTGTCAAATGAAAAAAAAAATATCAGTTCCCAGAGAGAGAGAGAGAGAGGAGAGAGACAGAGAGAGAGAGAAAGAGACAGATAGACAGAGAAGATAGAGAGAGAGTGAGAGAGGAGGAGCGAGAGAGAGAGAGAAAGAGAGAGAGACAGAGAAGAGAGATAGAGAGAGAGAGAGAAAGAAACAGAGAGACAGAGAAGAGAGAGAGAGAGAGAGAGAGAGAGAGAGAGAGACAGAGAGAGACAGAGAGAGAGAGAAGAGACACGAGAGACAGAGAGAGAGATAGAGAGAGAGAGAGACAGTAGAGAGAGAGAGACAAGATAGAGAGAAAGAGGACAGAGAGACAGAGAAGAGAGAGGAGAGAGAGAGAGAGAGAGAGAAAGAGACAGAGAGACAGAGAAGAGAGATAGAGAGAGAGAGAGACATAGATACAGAGAAGAGAGAGAGAGAGAGAGAGAGAGAGAGAGAGAGACGAGAGAGAGATAGACAGAGAGAGAGAGAAAGAGACCGAGAGAGACCAGGACAGAGAGAGAGACAGAGAGAGAGAGAGAAAGAGACATAAGAGACAGAGAAGAGACAGAGAGAAAGAGAGAGAGAGAGGAGAGAGAGAGAGAGAGAAAGAGACAGAGAGACAGAGAAGAGACAGAGAAGAGAGAGAGAGAGGGAGAGGGTGCAGATGTTGGATGGTGGAGGGATGGGGTTTGAGGAGAGGGAGCTGGAACAAGGGAGGAACAAAAGAAGGACAGGAGGGAGGTAAGTAATTTCTATTTCTCCATCCCAATCTTCTCTCTCCTCCCCTCCCCTCTCCTCCTCCTCCCCTACATCCTCAGCCTCCTCCTGGTCCTCCTTCCTTCCCCCCACTCCAGTCCTTTCCATAGTTATAACTGCGACGCCCCCCCCCCCCCCCCCTCCCCCAACTTCCTTTGTCACTCGACGCGGAACAACGGGCGGCCTCCACAAGCACTTAAACTTTCGTTTCCCACTGATTGTTTTGGCTTTCTACAACCCCTACCTACCGTATGCTAATACCTTGAACTGTCAGCTGCCACTGTTTATTGTCACCCTCGTGATGCTACCGCCGCCTGGAACTGCATCTGTCTGTCTGTCTTCCTGCCTGCCTGCCTGTCTGTCCGTCTGCCTGCCTGTCTGTCTGCTGTCTGTCTGTCTCTCTCTCTCTCTCTCTCTCTCTCTCTCTCTCTATCTCTTTCCCCTTTTTTTTTCTCCCTCCCTCCTCTCTCTCTCTCTCTCCCCCCTCTCTCTTCCACCCTCTCTCTCTCTGTCTGTCTCTGTCCTGTCCTGTCTGTCTGTTCTGTCTGTCTGTGTCTGTCTGTCTGCCTGTCATCTCATCTCTGTCTGTCTGTCTCGGCTCTCTCTCTACTCTCTCTCCCTCTCTCCTCTCTCTCCTCTCCTCCCTCCCCCTCTCTTCCCCTCTCTCTCTTCTTCATCCTTCGTCTTCTTCTTGATCTGTCTCAGTCTCTTCTTCTTCTTCTCTTCCTCTTCTTCTTTTCTCTCGCTCCTCGTCATCCTCCTCATTCTACTTCTTCTTCGGTTACTTCTTT
>JADBJO010024165.1:0-5000 GCA_016801955.1 Conus betulinus
CATGGGATTTATCAGTCATGAAATGTGTCGTTCAAAGGTTTATCAGTTCTCAACTGACTTCAGGGTCTTCTGACCAAAGAATGGACACCGACAGCGAGATACGTCGGTTGAGTTATTTAAGTGTTTTACCATCCATGTACCCTCCACCCACCCGCAACCCCCCTCGCTCCTCGCCCCTCCCTACCACTACTATGTCTTCTTCCCCATCCCCACCACCACCTCCTCCTCCTCCTCCACCTGTCCTCCCCAAGTTTTGCCCATCCAACCTCTAACACTACGTTCCTGTTCGGTTATCTTTCCCTTCCGTTCCGCTTGGTCAGTAATGCCGCTGCTCTCCCTTTTGTCTTTTTTTTTTTTTTGGTCGACTGTGGCCCCAGTGGAGGGGGGAGTAAGGCACAGGTACGCTTCACTCGGTGCAGGACCAGCCCCCCCTCTCTCACTAATCCTCTGACCACACCCCCCACCCTTCCTCCTTCCTCCCACCCCCCACTCTCCCACCCCTACTCCTCCATTCCTTCTGACCCATCCCCTTGATTTTCATCACACCAGAGTCCGAGAAAGTTTGGTCTTTGCTTTGCTTGAGGCGTAAGAGAGAGAGAGAGAGAGAGAGAGAGAGAGAGAGAGATCGAGAGAGATCGAGAGAGAGAGAGAGAGGAGAGAGAGAGAGAGAGAGTGACAGAGAGATCATCCATTGTTTGTTCCTTTTTGCTGTTGAGAAACAATTTTAGATGCATATCATTACTTTCATCATTCAGTTATCATCTTTGGATCCAAAAGACCAAAGATCCCAGAGTCCACACATCTAATTGTTGAGCCTTATTGTTCCAAGGACATTGAATCCCAGTATTCATAAATCCTTAAACGGATAGATCGCATTATCAATACATCCTGCGTGATGGAAACCAATGTCAGTATACCATACAGTTGATAGATCCTAAGTTTAATCAATTCCATAGTTAATGGATCTGAAATCAATAGGCCCCTCAGCTGATGGATCTCAATGACAACAGATCTTGTGGTGGAAAGATCCTATGGTGGATAGATCCTGTGATTGATTGTTGGACAGATGTAATGGTTGATAGCTCCTACAGTGGTCAGATTTTAGGGTGGATAGATCTTATGGTTGATAGATCGTCATAGTGGACAGACCCGAAGTTGGTTGATAGATCGTCATAGTGGACAGACCCGAAGTTGGTTGATAGATCGTCATAGTGGACAGACCCGAAGTTGGATAGATCTCATGGCTGATAGACCCCATAATGGACAGTTTCTAAGGTGGATGCATCTTAAAGTTAAGAGATCCTATTGTGTACAGATCCTAAAGCGAACAGGTCTCATGGTTGAGCGATCTTATAGTGGACAGATACTGAGACAGAGAGGTCTCATGGTAATTAGACCCTACAGTGGTCAATCCTAACGTGGTCAGATCTCATGATAGGTAGATCCTACAGTTGACAGATGCTATGGTAGAAAGACCTCAAAGTTGATGGGTCTTACAGTGGACGAATCCTAAGGTGAAAAGATCGAGACAGAAATCTGACCGTTTACCTTTCTGGTCCTTTCACGTGGTCAGCAAAACTGACCACTACCACCACCACCACCGCCACCGCCAGCACACCATCACCACCACCATTACTCTCACCCTCTGCATCCCTTCCCACATCCCTCCCCACCCCACCCCCCCCCCCCCTCCCCCCCCCCTCGTCCGCGCGCACCTTTCCTTTTTCTCTTGTTTTGTCCATTTTGGCATCCGTAGATTGGAAGTAAGACACGCGCACGCTTCACTCGCTTCGGGACCGACCCTTTCTCTGGCTAATCCTCTGCCCCCCCTCCCCCCTGACAACCCCCCCCCCCCTCCCCCACCCCTACCCCTTATGCCTTGGCTCTTTGACAGAGGGTAGCTTGAAAACAAAACAAGCTGCATGATCTAGCAAAAAATGTTTTCAACCTAAAAGAGTTCTTCGTCTTTAAATGCTTGAAATCAATGAATATATTGGAAACTGTTCAACGATGTTTTCTATGAGAGAGAGAGAGAGAGAGAGAGAGAGAGAGAGAGAGAGAGAGAGAGAGAGAGAGAGAGATTCTTGTGATGACATCACAATACCCGGGGCTACCTGTCCTTCCTACCCTCATACCTCTCTCTTCCATTCCTACCTCATTTGTGTTTATGTTCAAGGTGCCGACTATGCCCGCCCCCCCTCCCCCCTCCCCACTCCTATCCATCCTTTCTAATCATCATGCACCACCACCACCATAAAAAAAAAAGAAAAGAAAAGACATCTCGACCAAACGGGGATTTGTACCGCAGGTATTGTTCAAGGCGGTTATTTAGGTAGGTTGCTGTCTTTAGACGTTTTCCTGGGCTTCCCGGGCGATTGGTTCTCCCTTGTCAGACGTCCTGTGCGCTTGACTGGGTATGACGTGGAGCGAAGGAGGCGACGAATCGAAATGGTTCTTTGGGTTTGAAGACGTTTAAGCGCAGTCAGCGATTTTTTTTTCATTGTGTTTTCTGTTCTTGTTCCCTTTATTTTGGGATGGAGGGGAAGATGTGTGTGTGGTCTCTGCTTGGCTGGCTAGGGTGGGCGTTCGAGCGAGAACGAACGTTGCTTTGTCACATCAACGATAGTGTCGCTGCGTGCGTTTGGTCCCATTTTAGACACCATGTTCGGGGGGAGATTTATTTGTTTACACATTTTAATTCCTTATTTACTTACGTATTCGTAGGTCTCGACTGTGACTCATTTGTGACTGTATACCTAATGTAAAACATCCTTTCTTGTATTTATCAAACTGCTATTTTCATTCGTTAGAATAGTATAATTTCGCAGCTTGCTTGCTTGTTTAGTTTCATGTATAGGTGAACATACAAGTGTTTCTGGTTGATACTTTGTTATCTATCAATTCATATTCATTTAGAGTTTGTTTGTTTTTAAGCATTTTTGTTGTTGTCATTTTTTTCATTTGCTCAAACATTTACGCAGTCATTTCTACACTCGGTCAATCACTTACCCTATAATCCATTTTAATGCTTAAGCTACGGATAGTTAGATATTGTTATTGCTATCTGTCATGCTGAATGAGTTATACTCTCTGTGTGAGTCTATTCTGAGCAATGTAATTTGCTCGGTAATGATCTGTTCACTTTTGTTTACACACCCACATATCCATTCCCTTCGTCGCTCCCTCGATCATCCACTTTTGATAATAATTGATTTATTCAAAGACAGAGGCGGAGATAAGACAAATACACGCACGCAGACATGTAAGAGACAGATAGGAAGAGAGACGTACACACATAAACCCCACAATCCAGCTCTCGAATTCTTCTGTTTCAGACGATCCCCTGAAGACAGGGTCTTTGATCCCTGGGCCCAACACATTCCAGCAGCACCCCGCGACCTTCCCACCGGGCCGTGTCACCTCGGTGACTGCTGCAGGATCACCGTCGACAACCGACACACAACGATTCACACTGTTCTCCGGTATTCCTGCCTTGGCAGGCAGCCATCTTGCCGGTGACCTCAGCCGAGGCATCCCAGATGAACCCCACCTTCCCCCCACTAGCCACGTGTCCCCGTTCAACATTCCAGCCGGTGCGCCGCCGTCCTTTCCAACAACGACCGTTGGGAACGATCCTTCTGCGACGGTTTCCAGGTCAGAGCTCATGACGAGTTCTTCTGGACTGCTGAATGTCGTCCAGGCACCCGTCGGTGAAGCTCCTAGGGCACTCGGTGGTAACATCCCGAGCGCGTTCCCCTCATCTTTTCAAGGACCTGGCCTGAGTGAAGGTCCGCCTAACCATCCTTTCGCCATCCCTCCCTCATCTCTTCCCTTGTCTCCCGCCGGGGAGAATCTGTATGCCTCGCCCCAGAACGTTTTCAGCTTTCCTGCAGGCATCGTCAGGCCCATCCCCACCCGGGCCTGCCCTGGCCCATCCATCCCATTCCTCTGCGGATGCCCCCTGGGACTGCGACCCAACTTTGGGCTGTGCGGGGTGACGTCCCCTGAGGAAGTGCCGTCCCCTCCCGGAAGTTCCGTGGCCGACATGCCCACGTCGCCCATCTTGGGTATGAAGTCGGGGCTGGCTCCCATGCGAGCGTGTGGCTTTGTCGGGGAGATGGGACTCGGGGTGGATCTGAACAACAACAGCAGCAACAGCAGTCATGCAGGAAGCATTCGCATGGGTGGAGGCGGCGGTGGTGGTGTTGGTGTCGGTGGTATTGGATGTGGCAAAGAGTTATTGCAAGGACGCTCTCGCAGTTTCAAAGATTTTCTGGAGGTGAGTAGTGAGCTGCTTCTTGTGTGTGTGTGTGTGTGTGTGTGTGTGTGTGTGTGTGTGTGTGTGTGTGTGTGAGAGAGAAAATGTGTGTGTGTGTGTGTGTGTGTGTGTGTCTGTGTGTCTGTGTGTGTGTCTGTGTGTGTGTGTGTGTGAATAGGTAAGTTTATGATATGATTTTCAGAGTGCCACAGTTTTCAAAGAAATACAGTAATTTCACCGTGTCCAATGGAACTAGTGTTCTGTTCTTCAACAGTGTCTCTGCACTGGAGGTGTATCTGATGAAGTTGGAAGCAGTCCTTTGAATGGTATCTTCATTTCAGCACATTTCCAGTGTTGACGTGGTCATATTTTTTCCAGTTTCGGACACTTCAATAAAGCGTGTATATATATATATATATATGTGTGTGTGTGTGTGTGTGTGTGTGTGTGTGTGTGTGTGTGTGTGTGTGTGTGCGTGAGACAAATCTACGCACACATGCACGCACATGCACACAATACGCACATGCACAAATGCAAAAATTAATGGACGCACGAACACACACACACACACACACACACACACACACACACACACACACACACACACACACACACACACACACACACTCGCAACCTTCTCTCTCTCACATAGGAACAGTCGAAGAAGACAGAGTACACACTTGGTTTAAAGACGTGTTAACATAACAAAGTGAACATAGTAGTTGGGAAGAAGGGACCCATA
>JADBJO010024165.1:10000-15000 GCA_016801955.1 Conus betulinus
CTGCTCTCAGCACGCTACGCAATGCGAACTGCTCTCAGCACGCTACGCAATGCGAAACTGCTCTCAGCACGCTACGCAATGCGAACTGCTCTCAGCACGCTACGCAATGCGAACTGCTCTCAGCACGCTACGCAATGCGAACTGCTCTCAGCACGCTACGCAATGCGAACTGCTCTCAGCACGCTACGCAATGCGAACTGCTGTCAGCATGCTACACAATGCGAACTGCTGTCAGCACGCTACACAATGCGAACTGCTCTAACACGCTACACAATGCGAACTGCTCTCAGCACGCTACACAATGCAAACTGCTCTCAGAACGCTACGCAATGCAAACTGCTCTCAGCACGCTACACAATGCGAACTGCTCTCAGCACGCTACACAATGCGAACTGCTCTCAACACGCTACACAATTGCGAACTGCTCTCAACACGCTACACAATGCGAACTGCTGTCAGCATGCTACACAATGCGAACTGCTCTCAGCACGCTACACAATGCGAACTGCTGTCAGCATGCTACACAATGCGAACTGCTCTCAGCACGCTACACAATGCGAACTGCTGTCAGCATGCTACACAATGCGAACTGCTCTCAGCACGCTACACAATGCGAACTGCTCTCAACACGCTACACAATGCGAACTGCTGTCAGCATGCTACACAATGCGAACTGCTCTTAACACGCTACACAATGCGAACTGCTCTTAACACGCTACACAATGCAAACTGCTCTCAGAACGAATGCGAACTGCTCTCAGCACGCTACACAATGCGAACTGCTGTCAGCATGCTACACAATGCGAACTGCTCTCAGCACGCTACACAATGCGAACTGCTGTCAGCATGCTACACAATGCGAACTGCTCTCAGCACGCTACACAATGCGAACTGCTGTCAGCATGCTACACAATGCAAACTGCTCTCAGCATGCTACACAATGCGAACTGCTCTCAACACGCTACACAATGCGCACTGCTCACAACACGCTACACAATGCCTGCTAAGTCGTGCGTGAAGCCATCATGAAGAGAAGCAGCTACACAAAGGAAAATTGAAAAAACGTATATGCACAACCTCTTGACCCCCGCCACCTCTTTCATAATCACCCCCCCCCCCCCCCCAATAAAAAAAAAAAAAGAAAAGCCAGACAACAGCAAAAAAAAAAAAAAAAAAAAAAATTGTGGACTACATTTAGTAGATTGAAAATGACGCACACACACACACACACACACACACACACACACACATCAGTAAAGGTTTGATATCAAATCTTAAACACCCTGTACCTCTACACCCTTTCCTTATCCACCCCAACATCCCTCTCCTTCCGCAAATCTCATCATTTGCTGAGTGACTCCCATAATGACGGAAACTCTCTCTCTCTCTCTCTGTGTCAGCCACCGTCATACTGATGTGACTGACAGTGCTTGGGTTTTACAATAGAAGAGCTGCCAGTGTTACCTTTCTTCCATACGATTATCTGGTCAACCAGCTAAGAACTGCGTCTTCGAAGAGATCCAGTTTGAGCCTCGTTTCACACGATTCCTAACCCAACCAGTGTCAGTACTGATGTGACTCACGATGGCTTTATTTTATTTCTTCTTCTTCTTCTTTTTTGATTAAAAGAGCTGACCACTCAGACTGTTGGTATATAGTGACTTCCCTAGCTTCCTTTTTGGAACCTCAAACGTACGTTCGAAGATTTTTTTTCTCTGATATTGGTTATTCTTAAAAACTTATTTTGATTACTCAGTTCTTTTTTGTACTCCCCTCCACCCTCCGTTTCGACATTCTCCCCTTTTGCGGCTGCTTAGAGGGGGGGGGGGGGGGGGGGGGGGGGGGGGGGGGGGGATGGGGGGGGGGGGGGGCGTTGGATTGTGATTCCGTCCTGTGTTGGTGAGAATACCTCTGACTTGCAAGTGGTTCTCTTCTGATAGATGACTTAGTGGGGGTGATTAGCGCCGTGATATAGTTCTTACATACATTGTTGGTATAATAAGGTTGTAAGCAGAGAGGAGAAAAAGAGGAAAGCGGAGTAGAATGAGGAGGAGGAAGAGGAGGCGAAGAGAAGTACCTATAGAGCCAGAGGATCTAGTTGACAGTTAGCTGTTGCGACGTTCAGTCTCGCGCTATTTAGCCATTTTCTCTGCCTATCTGCAGCGTGCTGTTACAGCTATACTGATCACAGGGAGGTTCAGATAGATCCAACCGCCTTAATGAAGTGATTGACCACCATACCACCATAACTACCTTCCGTGGTTGTGAACGTTAAACCTTGAGAGTAACTGATGACTAGCTGGTAGATATCATGAGCGAATCGACACAATCAGAAAAGGGTTGCTGACGAGACTCACGAAAGAGTCGAATGTTTGGCACGGACAGGCGTAACAAATGGTTCTGATCAAATGACACGATTCCATGGTTTTCCATTTGCTGTGACTGCAAGGTTTTCAATATTCACAGTTAACGCCTTCTTCTTCTTCTTCTTCTCCTCTCTCTCTCTCTCTCTCTCTCTCTCTCTCTCTCTCTCTCTCTCTCTGTTGCAGTCGGCCAAGGTTCGGGTGGAGACCATCAATGACGGAAACGGTCTGAGGAACCCCTGCTGTCCGCGGACACCTCTCGCCTGGCGCTGGACACTGGACCTCTCAGTCAGTGCTGGACAGCGGTCATTTGTTGGGGTTTTCTGTCACGTGTTGTTACGTGTTGTGGTGCCGTGTTCTTTTGCATGATGCTTCATTGTATCGGGTGGTTATGTGTTGTGTTCGTTTTTTCCTGGTGTTGTAGAACTGTGTTGCTATGCATTGCATTAGTAGAAAGAAACTCGTGGAGAGCGTGGCAGCAGAGAGTCCTCAGAAGAGAAGCTCCCTTCAAGCAAGTATTTCGGCCCTTATCTCCTGACACTCTAGGGGGGTTGAGCCACGCCCGATTCATGACTCCGGATTTCCTTCTGCTGCCCCTTTTGTTTCCCATCTTGGGACGAGCCATGGCTGGGATTATTCTACACTGTGTTGCTATGCATGTTTGCGTGGTGCTGCTGTGGTTTTGTTTTGTGTTGCTATGTCTCGTCGTTTTATATTGTGTTACTTTAGCATTGAGTTGCTATCTATTTTTGTTGTTTTCCAATGTGGTGCTATGTAATATTGTGTGGTGTGGTATTGTGCTGTTTTGTGTTGTGTTGTGTGTTATTGCTTTATGTGATACACTAAGTTGTATTACTTTTCGATCTTTTGTACTATGTTTCATTGCCTTGTGTAGTTTTGCTTGTATTGTAATGCCTTGCGTTGTGTTGTATTGTGCGGTAATGTGTTGTTGTGGGATTGTACTGTATTGTGTTTCCGCGTCATTTGGGGTTTCGTGTCGTATGAGTTGTATTGTTTTGAATTATTTTATGGCTTATCGTAGCGGGTTGTGTTGTTTTGAATTGCATTATATTACATTGTATTGCATGTTGCAATGAATCTTGTGGTATTGTATGGTATCGTTTTATATTGTTTTGCATGTGTTGTATTGTGTTGAATTGTAGTGTATTATGTTGTAGTGAACTGTGCATCACGGCACTACTTATTTTTTCCCCTCTTTAACTATACTGCATTGTGAGGTGTATGTCTCGTGTTACACTTTACCGTACTGCAGTGTATTATGTCTTGTGTGGCATTATATTATGTTGCGTGATACTGTACGGTGCTGGACTGTATTGGAGTATTGTATCGTATTCCAATGTAGAACATTTTACACTGCGCTGCTTTGTATGATTGCTTTTGCTCTGTATTGTATTGTATTTATTATTGTATTGTATTGTATTGTATTGTATTGTTCTGTACTGTCACGTATGATACTGTGGCAATGAGCAATGTTGTGTGGTGTCTTAAGTTACATTGTATGGTTCTGTATTATACAATTAAATTACAGTTACAAAGAATAATCAATTATAATTGTAAGTTTAATCTTATTGTTCAAATGTATGTCTTCATTTCCTATTGGGTTGTAGTGTACCGTATTGTGTTGCGTCGTGTCGTATTGTGTTGTGTCGTGTCGTATTGTGTTGTAGTGCATCGCATAGCCCTGACAGTATTGTATTGTACTATACTGTGCTGTACCCGTACCGTACCGTACCGTACCGTACCGTACCATTCCGTACCGTACCGTACCGTACCATTCCGTACCTACCGTACCGTACCATTCCGTACCGTACTGTACCGTACCGTACCGTACCGTACCATTCCGTACCGTACCGTACCGTACCGTACTGTACCGTACTGTACCGCACCGTACCGTACCGTACCGTACTGTACCGTACCGTACCTTACCGTACTGTACCGTACCGTACCGTACTGTGCCGAGCCGTGCCGTGCCATGCCGCATCGCATGACATCGTATTGTATTGTATTGTAGTGCGTTGTATTATATTGTATTACATCGTATTGTATCGTATCGGATTGTATGTATTGTATCGCATCGTATCGTTATTTATTGTATCGTATCGCATCGTATTGCATCATATCATACTGTTTTAAATCGTATTGTATTGTATTGCAGTGTATTGTATTTTATTGCATTGCAGTGTATCGTGTTGTGCTGCATTGCATTGTACAGTAATGTGCAGTACTATATTGTACTCTGCTGCAGGCTTTATGACGCTGGACACCTTCCCCGCATGCCCAGTCTGCGGCCTCAAGTGCGACACGCCGCGGCTACTGCAGCGTCACGTGCGCAGTCACAAGGAGATCAAGCGCTACCTGTGCGCCTGGTGCGGCAAAGGGCTTCAACGACACCTTCGACCTCAAGCGGCACACGCGCACGCACACAGGTGGGTGGATGAGTGTGTGTGTGTGTGTGTGTGTGTGTGTGTGTGTGTGTGTGCGCGCGCGCGCGCGCGACAGGATGAAGATCACTGCCACCAGGTGTTGCAGTTGGGGGTGGAGGAGGGGAAGGAGAGGGGTAGAGAAGCGCCTGAGGTTATAATTCGGTCCACAAGACACAGCTACTGTCTGTCTGTC
>JADBJO010024165.1:17500-25532 GCA_016801955.1 Conus betulinus
CATTCTGTGTGTGTGTGTGTGTGTGTGTGTGTGTGTGTGTGTGTGTGTGTGTGTGTGTCACTCACACACATAATATACACACACACACATGAGAGTCATCTTCTATGTCGTCAGACACAGACAGACAGACAGACAGACACACACACACACACACACACACACACACACACACACACACAGAGCCCGTTGTCATTACCTCT
Organism: Conus betulinus; assembly: GCA_016801955.1. NCBI lineage: Eukaryota > Metazoa > Mollusca > Gastropoda > Neogastropoda > Conidae > Conus > Conus betulinus. The sequence continues at coordinate 17,701 of JADBJO010024165.1, forward strand.
CTCTAGCTCTCCTACCTCTCTCTAGCTCTCTCTGTTTTTTTTTTTCCCTAAAAGAATCGTTTGAATTTTTTTTTTCTGAATGCGTAAGAGCAATAGCACGCAATCTTCCGCGGTTAGCCAAGCTACTAATGGCCCTGGGTGCATCAACAACAAACATGGGGAAAAAAACCTACAACGACGAAAAAACTTAAAGGAGAGAGGAGCGGTGGAGGGGGGAGAGAGGGCAGGGAAGGGAGAGGGAGCAGGTAAAGACGGAAGAGGGAAGAAAAGGAAGTGACAACAAGAACAAAATACACATTTTCAAAATTAATAACATAGCCATCAAAGAAGAAGTGCAAAGTTCTTTGATCGTATGTATAAAGCTATCAGCGACATCTTTTACGTTGCACAGCAGCGTCACTGTCTTTGATGATACTTACTAAACAGACCGCTTACGAACCAAATCAATCGGTGTGGTAAAATGTGGAGGATGTCTCTACCGAACGCGTATGACACTCAAATCGTTGATTCAGTTTATTTGACGGAGGGATGAGAGGGGGGGGGAGGGGGGGGGGGGGGGGGGGGGGGCAGGGAATGAGGGGAAAGAAAAGGGGGACGGCGGGCTGGAGGGGGTGTGGGAGCGAACGAAACGGTCCGCCCTCTATTTGTTAATTCACGCTGCGGCTTTCTTTGTGATCACGGTTTGAGATGTCGATGTCGTCTTTTTTTTTTTCTTTTCTTCTGCGTGTCTGTCTGTCTATACAGTTCTCTCTCTCTCTCTCTCTTTCTCTCCTCTCTCTCTCTCTCTCTCTCTCTCTCCTCTCTCTCTCTCTCTCTCTCTCTCTCTCTCTCTCCCTCTCTCTCTCTCTTCTCTCTCTCTCTCTCTCTGTTCTAAGTTTCCACAAAGTTATATTTCGCACGGAACGTTGGGGCACAATGCGTGAAGCCTACAGTTTGCAATTGCGCGCTTGCGCTGTGTATATGCGTCCAGTCAGCTTCTCAAACTTTATGCTTTGAGGTGGTATACTGAATAAGCAGAATGTCTTCTTTTCTCCTGTCAAGCCATCTGTTAAGAAAAAGAAAGCCAAAATTACGAAGAAGAGGAACACACCACAGAGACATCTGAAGGAAATAATGATATTTACAGTCTGAAAGATGACAAAAGATGAAAAAGTGATAATCTACAGCATGAAAAATGACAAGAAGTATATCCGAAGAAAAGTGATGATATGATATCTGCAGCATGAAAGATGACAAGAAGTATATGCGCAGGAAAACATGGAATGATACATACAGCATAAAGATGACAAAAACAAGATGCAAACATGTACATCTTTTCTCCCCTTCCGATACATTCACTCACACCGTTGTGTGTGTGTGTGTGTGTGTGTGTGTGTGTGTGTGTGTGTGTGCTCCTCGCTTCTCCTACTCGCTTGTTTTTTGCCACTGTATGGTAACGGCACTGAAAGGCCTCGTGTGTGGTCGGCCAAGACATAAAACAACTGGAGCTGAAATCTCATTTGCCCACGCTAATACAAATAAACTTTTGTTGTATGGATTAAACGATCCGGTCTTTTTCCCACCATCCTCCCCCCCTTCTGTCTCTCTCTCTCTCTCTCCCCTCTCTCTTTCCCTCTATCTCCCCGCTCCCCGCTCTCTCTCTCTCTCTCTCTCTCTCTCTCTCTCCCCCCTTCCTCTCTCTATCTTACCCCCCCCCCCCCCCCCCCCCCCCCTCCGCAACTCTAAGTAGCCTTTCTTTGCAACTCCCAATAGGTAGCAGCAAAAAAAGTACTTACAGACCCTTGTCTTGCTTAACATTAATATATCAATATTTTTCAACACGCCTGCCCACCTTCTTCCTCTCCATCATCCAGCCCTTCTTCTTTGTCTGTTTGTCTGACCCTCTGTCTGTCTCTTTGTATGTGTGCGTGCGTGCGTGCGTTCGGCATGCGTCTGTGCGCGCGCGTGTTTGTGTTTCGTGTGGTGTTGTATGCACGCATACTTACCGTTCTCCGGACTTCTGTTTTTTCCACCTCTCCTCCCCTCCACCTGTCACAGTCTCTTACTTACCCCCGTCCGTGGTGTGTGGTGTGGTATGTATGTGTGTGTGTGTGTGTGTGTGTGTGTGTGTGTGGTGTGTTGTGTGTTGTGTGTGTGTGATTCTCTTATCTTGTTTTTAAATGCGTCGTGTTAATCAGTGAACGCAAAGCTCAACCGGTCACCAATCTCTTGCCCTACTTACTCCGCATCTCTGTGTTTTGTTCAGGCCTGAAGCCTCCAACGTCTAAGGTTGGATGGTGGGATTAACGTCCCACTAGCCACAATGTCCTTTAAAACTTGTCGTCCTCAGATCAACACTATAGTCTATCGCTGTGTTCTTTGTGTCGTTCAGACGTCCTACATTCAGACTTCACTGTTTCCCCTTCTGTGCGATTTGTGTTATTCAAGCTCTACAATGCTACCTTTCTGTGTGGTTCAGACGTCTAACATTCAGAATCCCCCATCCTCCCCTTCTGTGTAATTCTGTTGTTAAGACCTCTAACACTTAATTCTCTCTTGTGTGATTTCATTTGTTAAGACGTCTTTCATTCGTTTATTCTGTACACCATTTTTGTATGATTTGTGTTCTTCAGGCTGAGCTATCCACTGTGCAATTTTGTGTTCTTGAGGCTGTGCTGTTCCCTGTCTGAGATCTGCGTTGTTCAGACGCCCCAAAAAATATATAGGCTAAGCTATTGACTATGGGATTTGTGTTGATTAGGTGTCCGACATTCAAGCCGTGCTATTCGCTATGGGATTTTGTGTTGGTTAGGTGTCCGACATTTAAGCCGTGCTGTTCGCTTTGGGATTTGTGTTGGTCAGACGTCCAGCATTCAGGGTGTGCTGTTCACTATGGGATTTGTATTGGTGAGACGTCCAGTATTTAGGCTGTGGGGGTTTGTGTTCTTGAGCCTGTAATGTCCGTTGTGGAATTTGCTATTGTTCAGACATTGAACATAGAGGCTGCGTGCTCTCAGCTGTGGGATTTGCATTGTTCAGACATTGAACATAGAGGCTGCGTGCTGTCAGCTGTGGGATTTGCATTGTTCAGACATTGAACATAGAGGCTGCGTGCTGTCAGCTGTGGGATTTGCATTGTTCAGACATTGAACATAGAGGCTGCGTGCTGTCAGCTGTGGGACTGCATTGTTCAGACATTGAACATAGAGGCTGCGTGCTGTCAGCTGTGGGATTTGCATTGTTCAGACATTGAACATAGAGGCTGCGTGCTGTCAGCTGTGGGATTTTGTATTGTTCAGTTGCTCAGCATTCAGGTATTATGTTCACAGTGTTGTTTGTGTTCTTTGTGCGACCAATATTCAGGCGCCACTATTCACTGTGTCAGTTTTGTGTTGTTCAGACGTCCAACATTCCGACTCCACAGTGTACCCACAGTGTGATGATGTCCCTCTCACACGTACACGCCCAAATCGACACAGTACTATAATGATCTGAATTATTCGGACGTCTAGAATTCAGAATTAACTATTTACTACGTGATTTATGTTCTTAAAGCGTCCAGCATTCAGGCTCCACAAATCCCAATCACGACTCGGGTTGTTCAAACGTGCAGCGTTCAGGCTCTACTCCATAGATACCCATTTTCAATCAGTGTCACCTCTACCTCTCTCTGTGTTTGTGTCCAGGCGTGCGGCCCTACAAGTGTGACGCGTGCGGCAAAGCCTTCACCCAGCGCTGCTCCCTAGAGTCCCACTGCCGCAAGATCCACGGCCAGATCCTGCCCTTCACCTTCAACGAGCGCCGGACCAAGCTGTACGTCTGCGAAGAGTGCGGCAAACTCCACGCCCAGCCTCGACGTCCATTTTGGAACACCTGCGCGCGCAGCATCCGGGTCATCCGGCGCTGGAGCGCCCCCACCACGACCCGCCGGCAGTTCAAGCTTTGCGGAGGGGGGAGCGGGGAGGGGGAAGTCGATAGTGGTAGTAGTAGTAGTAACGGCGGGGTGGATGGTGGTGGTGGTGGTGGTGGAGGCGGTGGTGGTGATGTTGCGATGTTCGAGGAGAACGGGGAGAGGAGGGAAGAAGACAGAGGGGGTGATGATGATGATGAGAGGGAGGGGGACAACGACCGGTTGGGGACAGTTTAGAAAGCAAGTAAATGTTTCGGTTGACTTGACAGTAGGGCACGGAGGGTGGGGTGGGGTGGGGTGGGGTGGGGTGGGGCGGAGGTGTGGAGGTTGAGTGGGAGGGGGGGGGAGGTTACCGGATGCCAGAGACTTGTGTGAAGAGTGACATCGTGTGATGGATGAAGTGGCGTGGAATCTAAGTATTGTGCAGTAAAGGTGTTTTTCTTTCATTCCTTCAATTCTTTTTGTCAGTACAGGATTGTGTAATATGTCCCTTTCCCCAACCCCTATTTATTCCCCTCCCACCTTAACTTTCTCTCAATGGGCGGAGTGTACACAGAGATCTCGGTGTACCCTCCCTCTAATCCGAAAGACTAGAACCCAGACCGCCTTTCAAGCACTAAACGGCGAAACAGGGATGGATGGATGGACGTCATAGCGTTGAACCACAGATCTCCGTCTCTTCTTTCGGGGTATAAGTCTTTGGCTTGCAATCGATCCAGTGTGCCGTCGTTGATTCCTTAGTCTGGCATTTGTGATGGAGAGAATGCCGATATCATAAGACTAGGCAGAAGGACATGCTGTCCCGTGGTTTTGAAGAGATCAGACTGACGGGTCAGAGGCGGTAGTCGTGGGCGTGGGTTTTGAGAGCCTGATAGTTGTTTGGTCGTTTGTTTTCGGTTTAAACTTCTACATGAGACATTGATTCTGATCAGTCAGAAGACACTGAAAAATTTAGCAGAATTGCCTTTGCTACTCGATCAGAACAAGAGTCTGTCTGTCTGTCTGTCTGTCTGTGTCTGTCTGTCTGTCTGTCTGTCTGTCTGTCTGTCTGTCTGTCTCTCTCTCTCTCTCTCTCTCTCTCTCTCCTCTCTCTCTCTCTGTGCGCGCGCGCGCGAACTGTGAGTGTTGACAGTGGTGGTGGTGTATGTTTTCTGAAGTTGGATTTATAGGCACGGCGAACGACAGAAACCGCACGAGTTTGAGTTGAATGATCTTGACCCACGTCATGTTTGGCTCAGTTTCTGGCAACAAACATGGAAAAATGTAGGCATGAATGAACAAATGAATGAATGAAGGAATGAATGAATGAGTGAGTGAATGATTAAACGAATAAAGAAATGAACAAGGCAGCAGCAGTGTATAAGTTATGGGCAAGACATTTATTTTTGACAATTGTAAAGAGTTATTTACATCTTCAATGGACTGGCCATTACATCATCAACGAATGTCGGTACTTTTCTTTTTAAAATCATATTCGGTCACATTTCATGACAGACCCCAGGTATGTGGAAAGTGAGTTATCGCCCGAGCATATTTCTTCATTTTTTGTTTTTCATTTTTTATACCTCCCCTCCCCCTCCCCATCTGTCACCCTATTGTGTGGTGGATCGAGGGGAAGGGGGGGGGGGGGGGGGATGTGAATGGGGTAAGACATGGTCTGGTGTTGGTTGCCTGGTTAGTTGGTTGGGTAGATGGTTGGCTACTCCGACTGGTTAGTCCGTGGGTCTTTTGGCTGGTTGAAAAGGGCATATCGTGTCACTGGTGGAAAGACTGTATTGGTTCATTGTTTTTGGTGGTGTGTGATTCTTTTGCTATCTCTTTGTTTGCCTGTTTCAATTCATTTTCGCGTGTGTTTTTTTTTCTTTCTCGGCATCTGGGATCGATAAACGTTCACAAGTTGGATTTTTGTGTGTGGCAGGTATACAACTATGTTATGTTTCACGCAAATAACTCCCTAAACCCTTGAAATCCGACAATACTGAAATTGCTCATTTTTTATCGTTCAGGGGGGAAACTGTACAAATTCGGCAAAATGAGTAATATAAAATGTTACGATCGTATTTATCAATACGGAAAATAATCTTCCCACACCCGTGAAATATGATAACACTACAATTGCTCATTTGAAACAAAAAAAAAAGAAATTATGATTTTACGGGAGAACACCTCGCAAATTCTACAATGGAAACAATTTAATGTTGTTTCCTTGTGAGTTACATAACTCTCCCCTTTTTCTCTTTCTTTTCCCTTTGTCTCTGTCTCTCTGTTTCTTTCTCTGTCCCCCTTCTCTTTCTACCCCTCCTCTCTCTCTGTCTCTGTCTCTCTTTCTCTCTCTCTCTCTCTCTTTCAGTCTTTGTTTTTCGGTCTCTGTTTCCGTCTTTGTCTCTCCTCTGTCTGTTTCTCCTCTCTCCTCCCCCACTCTCTCTCTTTCTCTCTCTCTCCCTCCCCAATCATGGCGGCTATCTCCATTAATTTTTTTTTGCTTGTGTCGAAATGTTACGGAAACTGTTTTCACCGTATAATAAATAAGATTGTACTCTTTGGATGGCCGTTCGAAAAACAACCCAAGCCACGTTTGTGACAAGTGCGTTGCTTTTGTAACCTTGGTTTTATTTATGACTGTAAGTGGTTTTTAGTATAATTTATTTCGATTTGCAGGCAGGCGGTTGGTGCAATGATTGTAATATGTCTGATGTAATAATAACGAAAATGACAAAACCTGCCCTTATTTAATCGCCTCGTACTAATGGTTCAATAAAAGACAATTAATAAGAATGGCGGTGGTGACCGTGGGTTTTTTTTTAGCTCTGTGTGTGTGTGTGTGTGTGTGTGTGTGTGTGTGTGCGTGCGTGCGTGCGTGCGTGTGTGTGTGTAAGCAAGCGCGCCAGCGCGCACACACGTGCATATCAGCGACACGCCCAGTTTCTCTTTATTTCACTGTCATTGAAAGTAATTGAACATGTTTCACCACCTACCCCCACCACATCCCTGTCCCTGTCTCTCTGTCTTCTTCACTCTCTCCTCCTCCTTCGCACCTTTCCTAATATATGTGCGAGCACACACACACACACACACACACACACACACACACACACACACACACACACACATACAAACACACACACACACACACACACACACACACACACACACACACACACACACACACACAAACACACACACAGAGATACAACACACACACACGCACGTACGCACGCACGCACGTAAGTACGCATGCACACGCGCGCACGTATACACACATATACTCTCTCTCATCAAAACACACACACACACACACACACACACACACACACACACACACATACACACACACACACACACACACACACGCACGCCGCGCGTGCGTGCGTACGCGAGCACACATACGTATACACACAGAGGGGCGGCGGCGAGCACGTCCGCAACAAAGAGATGTTTATCCTTGAATAGCTTTCGGACTATAGAGGGCAAGCAACAGCACTTGAGTTTTAAGAGCAGAATCAACCCTAAAATACCATTCAGTCGGTATGTTGTGTGAATGTGTGTGTGTGTGTGTGTGTGTGTGTGTGTGTGTGTGGTGTGTGTGTGTGAGTGTGTGCGGTGTGTGTGTGTGTGAATGCGCTGTTCATCTCCCATGTGTGCGCGTTTGCTCGTCTGTGAGTGTGCATACATTCGCACAGGCATGTGCATCCGCTTTAACGTGGTGTGTGTGTGTGTGTGTGTGTGTGTTGTGTGCTGCGAGTGGGTCGTCTACGTGGCGTGCGTGCATGTGTCCGTGCGTGCGTGCACCGTTTTGTGAGTGTGTGTGTTTAGAAATGTGTGTGTTGTGTGTGTGTAGTGTGGGTGTGGTGTGTGTGTGTGTTTATTACAACCCGGGTTAGTCTGACAAGAATTTGGATTCATAGTGTGTTGTGTGTGTGTTGTGTGTGTGGGTGTGTGTGTT
>JADBJO010024166.1:5000-12500 GCA_016801955.1 Conus betulinus
CCCCGGTTGTTATATTCCGTCCACGGACTATGGACTGCACGGACTATGGACTACACGGACTATGGGACTGCACGGACTGTGGACTGCAAGGACTATATGGATTGCGTGGATTATGGACTGCACGGGCTATGACTGCACGGACTATGGACTGCACGGACTGTGGACTGCAAGGACTACTGGGACTGCACGGACTATGGACTGCACGGACTATGGACTGCATGGACAACGGACTGTAGGGATTCAGGACTGCATGGACTCTGGACTGCGCGGACATTGGTCTGCACGGACTGTTAACTGTACGGAGTATGAACTGCATGGACTACGGATTGCACGGACTGTTAACTGTACGGAGTATGAACTGCATGGACTACGGACTGCACGGACTGTCAACTGTACGGAGTATGAACTGCTAGGACTATGGACAGCATCGACTACGGACTGCACGGACTGTAAACTGTACGGAGCATGAACTGCATGGACTAAGGACTGCATGGACTAAGGACTGCATGGACTATGGACTGCGCAGACTGTTAACTGTACGGAGTATGAACTGCATGAACTATGGACTGCATGGACTGTTAACTGTACGGACCATGGACTGCATGTACTATGGACTGCATGGACTACGGACTGCACGGACTATGGACTGCACGGACTCCGAGCACCTGACAATGCCAGATCAGGTTTGTCCAAAGCACCATCGGCCTGATCTAAATCGGCAGAAGAGTACTCTGCGGCACAGGTACAGGTGCGCGCTGAGGAGTTGTACGCTGATTGCAATACCAGTATTTCCTGTCATGCAGAAATACTCGTACGATACCCTTAACATGTCTGATGGTATAACGAGTCTATGAGAGAAAGTGGTGACTCGATGCAAGTTGTGTAATAATTGTAAATTCAACAGGAAGAAAGCGGCTTGTGACTAGTTTGATTAAGAAGGGAGACTTAAAAGAGAAAAAAAAAAAATTGAATTACATCGTCATTCCATCAAATCTAAAAGACAATAGATTAAAAATTGAAAATAAGAATGAATATGCCATTGCAGCATGTCAGTATAATTAGTATGAGAGAGAGAGAGAGAGACAGACAGATAGACAGACAGATAGACATACAGAAAGACAGACAGACAGACAAACAGACAGGCAGTTCCATAAAAGATCATTAGAGAAACCCTTAACAACGGTGGAAGGCCGAGCACAGTTTTGGGGGATTTTACATAAAAGCCTCTTCCCAAAGTAAACAATATAAAAAAAGCATCTGAATTGTCACCTAGTTTCATTCTTCTAAAGCTGTGTTACAAACGAATGCTGCTAAAATAAAAACTGAAGATCTAGTCGAAGATGAGACAGATAGCTGCATGAACCGTACAGATTGTCAAGAACAACTGCTAGCCAAAAATGTGACAGAGGGTTCCAGAAATCGTGCAGAGTGTCAAAAACAACTGCCACCTGCTGTCAGAAAAGTCAACAAGCGAAGAACTGCGCATTTCCCACTGACTGTCACCTATCAGGCACTGTGCCTTTCCCAGTCACCTGTCACCTATCAGGCACTGTGCCTTTCCCACTGACTGTCACCTATCAGGCACTGTGCCCTTCCCACTGACTGTCACTATGAGGCACTGTACCTTTCCCACTCACTGTCACCTATGAGGCACTGTACCTTTCCCACTCACTGTCACCTATGAGGCACTGTACCTTTTCCCACTCACTGTCACCTATGAGGCACTGTACCTTTCTCACTGACTGTCACCTATGAGGCTATGAGGCACTGTGCCTTTCCCAGTCACTGTCACCTATGAGGCACTGTGCCTTTCCCACTGACTGTCACCTATGAGGCACTGTGCCTTTCCCACTGACTGTCACCTATGAGGCACTGTGCCTTTCCCCACTGTCACCTATGACACTGTGCCTTTCCCACTATGTCACCTATGGCACTGTGCCTTTCCCACTGACTGTCACCTATGAGGCACTGGGCCTTTCCCACTGACTGTCACCTATGAGGCACTGGGCCTTTCCCACTGACTCACCTGTCACCCATGAGGCACTGGGCCTGTTTTCCCACTGACTGTCACCACATGAGGCACTGTGCCTTTCTCACTGACTGTCACCTATGAGGCACTGTGCCTTTCCCACTGACTGTCACCCATGAGGGTGCCTTGTCCTTACCAGGGCGGCCAGCCCTGTCAGCCCATGACTGAGTCAGTCAGTGTATTGAGAAGCGTAGGCCGGCACTGAGCCATCTTTGGTTCCCTGATGTGAACCTCTGTCTGTCTGTCTGTCTATCTGTCTGTCTGTCTGTGTGTCTTTCTGTCTATCTATCTGAGTGTTTGTCTGTCTGTCTATCTGTCTGTCTGTCTGTCTCTGTCTCTGGTCCGTTAAGAAGCGTATTTTGGTGTATGCAATGAGTACATTGAAGATAGAACTTTTGCGGTCGAGGGGTTGGTGTGTCGAGCATCTCCCATCTTCTCCTGAGAGTTGTCTTCCCATGATGTACGAGAGAACAGACAAACCAGAAACACGTGGGGCCCGTTCCATGAACATACATACAACACAACATGCGTGGTATTGCCCCGACCATTGTGTGACTAGTTTTTATTAAACTGCTAGAACACAGCACAACATGCATGGTATTGCCCTGACCATTGTGTGACTAGTGTTGTTTACACTGTTAGAACACAGCACAACGTGTGCTGTATTGCCCTGACCATTGTGTGACTGTTTTTACACCGCTAGAACACAGCACAACGTGCGTGGTATTGCCCTGACCATTGTGTGACTAGTCAATTTACACCGCTAGAACACAGCACAACGTGCGTGGTATTGCCCTGACCATTGTGTGACTAGTCATTTTACACTGCTAGAACACAGCACAACGTGCATGGTATTTGTCTTGACCATTGTGTGACTAGTCTTTTTACACTGCTAGAACACAACAAACCTGTGCTATCTGTCAGCAGATGACCTGGAAACTACTGACATGGCCTATCTTCTCTGTTCCCATAAGTACAACCTACCATCGTCGTTTGGAGAAACCCGCTTCTATCTCCATCGCCCTAACATCATGGAGAAGTCAGATCCCTTCGTCATTAAATACTTCAAGCATCCAGATCGTTCCCTCCTTGATAGGAAATGGCGTGCCGAGGAAAACATTCTCCACAGAGGCCCACCACCACACACAGGGCCAGAAAGATTGTCACCCCACGAATTGATGTGTTTCCCAAAGGCCTCAACATCTACACATAGGTCCAGAAAGATTGTCGCCCAATGATTTGCTGTGTACACTGAGGCCTCAACATCCACACATAGGGCCAAAATGATTGTTGCCCCATGAATTGCTGTGTTCCCCAAAGGCCTCAACAACTACACATAGGTCCAGAAAGATTGTCGTCCCATGCACAGCTATGTTCGACAAAGGCCTCAACATCCACACACAGGGCCAGAAAGATTGTCTGTAGGTTAACCTATTGTTGTAAGTTCATCACAGGTGTCCATTTCACCCACCTCTATCTGTAGGTTAACCTACTACTGTATGTACATCACAAGTGTCATTTAACCCAGTCCATAGCTCTGTCTGTAGGTTAACCTACTGTTGTATGTTCATCACAGGTGTCCATTTCACCCACCTCTATCTGTAGGTTAACCTACTACTGTATGTACATCACAAGTGTCCATTTAACCCAGTCCATAGCTCTGTCTGTAGGTTAACCTACTGTTGTATGTTCATCACAGGTGTCCATTTCACCCACTCTCTATCTGTAGGTTAACCTACTACTGTATGTACATCACAAGTGTCCATTTAACCCAGTCCATAGCACGAATTGATGTGTTCCCCAAAGGCCTCAACATCTACACATAGGTCCAGAAAGATTGTCGCCCAATGATTTGCTGTGTACACTGAGGCCTCAATATCCACACACAGGGCCAGAAAGATTGTCTGTAGGTTAACCTATTGTTGTATGTTCATCACAGGTGACCTTTTAACCCATCTCTGTCGGCAGGTTAACCTTATGTTGTATGTTCATCACAGGTGTCCATTTAACCCATCTCTGTCTGTAGGTTAACCTACTGTTAAGTTCATCACAGGTGTCCCAGTCCATAGCTCTGTCTGTAGGTTAACCTACTGTTACGTTCATCAAAGGTGTCGATTTTTCTAATGTATTTTCATCACAGGTGTCCATCTGACCCAGTCCACAGGTGTCGGTCAACGTTGCCGGTCCAGCGAGACCTGACCACCATGGCGTGGCCGCGACACGCCCCACTGACACTGACCTTGGCGCTGGTCACGCTCTGTGCCGTCCCACTTCTCAGCCTGTCTCCTCAGACACCAGGGGAGGTAACTCCATCATTCGACCACCACCTGTGCGTCACTGTACATGTCCCTTCCATTCCTGTACATCTTTGGGCTCTGTTACGCCATTGTACGTGGTCCATCTTGTTCGTCTGTTGAGTCAGCAGTGACGGTGGACATTGCCCAACAGGACGGTTCTGGGTGTTTCGATAATATCATTTTACTCTGCGAACATGACGCTTCTGGTGTTTCCACAAGGTCATCATACTCTGTCCATCTCTGTATGTCTGTCCTTGTATGATGTAACTGTACATTGTCCATTGCTGTGTGACTGTACATGGTCATCATGCATTGTCTACCTGTGTACTTTCTGTGGATACCACAATATCTTTGTACATTGTCCACCATCGGAAATCAGTGGATTCTTCACTCTTTCTGAATTGACATGTACTGTAATGAACCGGAAAGACAACCGTGCGTGCGTGTGTGTGTGTGTGTGTGTGTGTGTGTGTGTGTGTGTGTGTGTGTGTGTGTGTGTGTGTGTGTGTGTGTGTGTGTGTTTCAGCCCGACTCTGATCAGGCGGCTATTATCGCAGACGACGTGATCGAGTTGTATGCCAAGGACGAGGCGCGCATGGCAGGACCTGACCAGGTAAAATTCCTCCATTAATACATTGAGCTGGACACTGGATGTGCCCTGTGCCGTGTTTTGGCTTTTTTCCCCCGTGTCAGTGTCTCCTGCAGTGACCTGCCCTGAAGAAGACAGCCAGTCACTGTTGTACCGGTCACAGCCAACACTTCATGTATCCACGACGATGGCTGACCCTTTCAGATTGTCTCTAGACATCCATCAGCCGGCCGTCACGTTCAACACACAGATGATACAGTGCACCAGTGTCACGTTCTGTATTCATTCTTTAGTGCACCAGTGTCACGTTCAGTACTCATTCTATAGTGCACCAGTGTCACGTTCAGTACTCATTCTATAGTGCACCAGTGTCACGCTCTGTACTCATCCTATAGTACACCAGTCTCACGTTCAGTGCTCATTCTATAGTGCATCAGTGTCACGTTCAGTACTCATTAATAGTGCACCAGTGTCACGTTCAGTACTAATTCTATAGTGCACTAGTGTCACGCTCTGTACTCATTCTATAGTACACCAGTGTCACGCTCTGTACTCACTCTATAGTACAGCAGTGTCACGTTCAATACTCATTCTATAGTGCACCAGTGTCACGCTCTGTACTCTTATAAGTAACCAGTGTCACGTTCTGTAACAAGTCTATAGTACACCGGTGTCACATTCTGTCTTTATTCTATGTCCAAAATAACTCCTTGGCGGTGAGAGAGGGCATGGGCCCTAACTTCTCCCATGGGAATTTTATGAACAGCACTTGAATAATAATAATATTGATTTTTTTTTTCCAAAAGGGGGGGGAGGTGGGGTCGGTGCAGATTTACTTTCCATGAGATAAGTTAGGGCACACGCCCTTTCTCACTGCCAGGGAGATATTTCTTCCCAAGGGATAAGTTAGGGCACACGCCCTTTCTCACTGCCAGGGAGATATTTCTTCCCAAGGGATAAGTTAGGGCACACGCCCTTTCTCACTGCCAGGGAGTTATTTCTTCCCAAGGGATAAGTTAGGGCACACGCCCTTTCTCACTGCCAGGGAGTTATTTCTTCCCAAGGGATAAGTTAGGGCACACGCCCTTTCTCACCGCCAGGGAGATATTTCTTCCCAAGGGATAAAGTTAGGGCACACGCCCTTTCTCACTGCCAGGGAGATATTTCTTCCCAAGGGATAAGTTAGGGCACACGCCCTTTCTCACCGCCAGGGGAGTTATTTCTTCCCATGGGATAAGTTAGGGCACACGCCCTTTCTCACCGCCAGGGAGTTATTTCTTCCCATGGGATAAGTTAGGGCACACGCCCTTTCTCACCGCCAGGGAGTTATTTTCTTCCATTGGGATAAGTTAGGGCACACGCCCTTTCTCACTGCCAGGGAGTTATTTCTTCCCATGGGATAAGTTAGGGCAGGCGCCCTTTCTCATCGCCAGGGAGTTATTTCTTCCCATGGGATAAGTTAGGGCAGGCGCCCTTTCTCATCGCCAGGGAGTTATTTCTTCCCATGGGATAAGTTTGGGCACATTACCTTTCTCACCGCCAGGGAGTCATTTCTTCCATGGGATAAGTTAGGGCACACGCCCTTTCTCACTGCCAGGGAGTTATTTCTTCCCATGGGATAAGTTAGGGCACGTGCCCTTTCTCACCGCCAGGGAGTTATTTCTTCCCATGGGATAAGTTAGGGCACGTGCCCATTGTCACCGTCAGGAAGTTCATTGTGTCTTTTCCCTGCGTTCTATCCATATTAACAATGCGACTTGCTAATCATGAAGTATTCGTTCAGCAAGAAAGCTGCCTGCAATACATGGATAGTAAATGTGGTCGAAATGAAACAGGAAATGACTGTTCATTATTTGTTCATGTCCAGTCATTAAGGATCGTAGATCACCATCATCACCTATTTTCAACGCCCATCTGATGCCGCTACATCAGTGTTCCTGATGCTTTCTGTTGTGTTTACTGACAAATTGGTTGCACTCCTTTGGCTATGTGAATACTTGTGTTCAAAGTGTGTGTGTGTGTGTGTGTGTGCGTGTGCGTGTGCGTGTGTGTGTGTGTATGTGTGTGTGTGTGTGTGTGTGTGTGTGTGTGTGTGTGCGTGCGTGTGAACACGCACGCAAACATTGCACACACATGAACACACACAGACACAGACAGAGACAGACAGACAGAGAGACGGACAGACGGACACACACAGACACACAGAAAGACAGCAACCCTCCCCCCCTACACACACACACACACACACACACACACACACACACACACACACACACACACACACACACACACACACACACACACACACACACACATATATTCAAAGACCAGTTTTGTGTGTCAGGTCAATGCCAAAGCAGACGATGACGTCACGCCGGAAATGGATGAAGACGTGGTGGTGGATGACGTTGGCTTGTCAAGGTCGTCCAGAGCGGCAGATCCACATCGGCCACAGCGCCGGAAACGTGGCGTCATCCTGAGCGATACCTCCCGCTACTGGACCAATGGCTACGTTCCTTACGTCTTCAGCTCCCTCTTGAGTAAGTGGGCCAATTCCGGCGGTAGGCTGATTCTCTGAGCCCGGC
>JADBJO010024166.1:17500-25531 GCA_016801955.1 Conus betulinus
TCTCCCTCCCTCCCTCCCCCCCTCTCTCTCTCTCTCTAACATGGATGGAGATTTTAGACCAAAGCCTAGTCTTACAATCTGTCCTTGTCATGCATACAGTTTTTTTTCAATACATATAATTCATTCTGACAATTCAACATAGCAACATGGTTATCTAATTCTACAATGATAAGCAAACTATTCATAAAAGTACTAATGAGATGGGGGTTGGCAAAACAGAAGGAAACTTACAAACAAACAAACAAAACTCCAGAGAGAGAGTCAGGGGAGGGTGGGGAAGAGTGAATGGTAGGGGGGGGGGGGGGGGGGAGAGAAAAGGGATGGTAGACAGAGTGGGAGTGGGGATGAGCGATTTTAACGGAGTAGGTTTCATGTTTAGACGATTTATTCAAAGTATGGTTCACAGAAGACTTTGCGTAGGGGCGCTAATCATTGTAATCGAATAATTGAATTACTGAGACAAAATATTTATGCAAATGTTCCTTGAAAAGTTTTAAAGTATTCATGTTTTGTAGATTCGGTGTAAGTGAGTTCCAGACATAATTATGGTCCAGAGTAAGCTAGGCTTGGTTTTGTATAGATCAATGCGTGGGTAGGGAAGAAGGAATTTCGTCGAGCCAGAAAAGCTGTTCGATCTTGTAAAAAGGGCATTGATATAACATGGCATAGTATCTGTCAAGATTGTAAACATAAATGATGCCTTGTTTAATTCCATTTGCCTATTCAGAGGAAGTATGTTCAGCGCGCTTTTAGTTTTTCGTCTGTTGTTAGAGATACAGCTGGATGGAGTAGCTTTGCTGCACGTCTATGGAAAGAATTCAGCTTTTTTGTGGACGTTACTACTTCCTTCGCACACTGTTGAAGCGTAATTTATACGCGACATTATGTGTGCTTTGAAGAAAAGTTTAAGCACATTACTGTTGACGTAGCGCTTTAATTGAGATGACAGGAAACGGTGTTTTGAGACTACCTTGCATACGTTATTGAGATGAGATTGCCATTTCAAGTCTTTATCGATCGTTAACCCTAAAACACGATTGCTCATCTACTTGCTCGATAGAAGCGCCATTCAACTGAAGTTTTAGGCAAAGAGGAGTCAACTGGTGTTTTTGGCGGGTAGCTATAATCATAGATTTGGGTTTTCGCTGGGTGTATGACCATTGAGTTTGAATGACATCAGTCTGACAGACAGAGAGAGAGAGAGAGAGAGAGAGAGAGAGAGAGAGAGAGAGAGAGAGAGAGAGAGAGAGAGAGAGAGAGAGAGAGGACTTCAGTTTGTTCTGTTCTGCGCAGGTTGACAACTGTAAAGAAAAGCCCTATTCTCAGTAAATCTTTCAAGCAGGGTGGTCTGCGGCGAGGGATGGGTACGCGGTGACCTGTTCGACACGAACGGTGAGAAGGTGTCTTGTTTGACCTGTACTGACCTGTTTGACCTGTACTGACCTGTTTTGACCTGTTGCACTGACCTGTTTGACCTGCACTGACCTGTTTGACCTGTTGCACTGACCTGCTTGACCTGTACGACCTGTTGCACACTGACCTGCTTGACCTGTACTGACCTGTTTGACCTGTTGCACTGACCTGTTTGACCTGTTGTACTGACCTGTTTGACCTGTTGCACTGACCTGTTTGACCTGCACTGACCTGTACTGACCTGTTTGACCTGCACTGACCTGTTTGACCTGTACTGACCTGTTTGACCTGTTGCACTGACCTGTTTGACCTGTACTGACCTGTTTGACCTGTTTGCACTGACCTGCTTGACCTGTTGTACTGACCTGTTTGACCTGTTGCACTGACCTGCTTGACCTGTTGTACTGACCTGTTTGACCTGCACTGACCTGTTTGACCTGCACTGACCTGTACTGACCTGTTTGACCTGCTGCACTGATCTGTTTGACCTGTTGTACTGACCTGTTTGACCTGTACTGACCTGTTTGACCTGTAGCACTGACCTGTTTGACCTGTTGTATTGACCTGTTGTACTGGCCTGCTTGACCTGTTGTACTGACCTGTTTGACTTGTTGCACTGACCTGTTTGAATTGTTGCATTTACGTTTACTGACCTGTTTGACGTGTTGTGCTGACCTTTTTGACCTGTTGCACTGACCTGTTTGACCTGTACTGACCTGTTTGACCTGTACTGACCTGTTTGACGTGTTACACTGACCTGTTTGACCTGTTGTACTGACCTGTTTGACCTGTCCTGACCTGTTTGACCTGTAGCAGTGAGCTGTTTGACCTGTTGCAGTGACCTGTGTGACCTGTTGCAATGATCTGTTTGACCTGTTGCAATGATCTGTTTGACCTGTTGGAGTGACCTGTTTGACCTGTTGCAGTGAGCTGTTTGACCTGTTGTTGTGAGCTGTTTTGACCTGTTGTTGTGAGGTGTTTGACTTGTTGTGAGCTGTTTGACCTGTTGCAGTGACCTGTTTGACCTGTTGTTGTGAGCTGTTTGACCTGTTGTTGTGAGCTGTTTGACCTGTTGTTGTGAGGTGTTTGACCTGTTGCAGTGACCTGTTTGACCTGTTGGAGTGACCTGTTTTGACCTGTTTGACCTGTTGCAGTGACCTGTTGAACTGTAGCGGTGAGCCGTATGAGAAGAGTAAAAACTCTATTTCTTGTTCTCAATCGTGCCAGAAGAGAGGTGAATGCGTGACACCCCATTCCCAGAGAGAGTGGAATGTTTGGTGGGAGCAGCAGCAGCGCGTATATGCTGTTTGAGTGCAGAGATAACTTTGGTGTGTTAAGCCCACTACATTCCATACAATCATCACATGAATTCACCTAGGCAATGCCATCAATACATCCCATTCATCACACTTAATTCACTTAGGCAAAGGCATCGATACATCCTGTACATCACATTGAATTCGCCTAGGCAATGCCATCAATGCATCGCATACATCACACTTAATTTACTTAGTCAAAGCCATCAATATATCGCATACATCACACTGAATTAGCCTAGGCAATGCCATCAATACATCTTATTCATCACAACTAATTCACCTAGGCAAATACCATCAATACATCGCATACATCACACTTAATTCACTTACACAATGTCACGTAATTCACATAGGCAATACCATCAATACATCGCATACATCATACTTAATTCACTTAGGCAAAGCCATTAATACATCGCATACATCACATTGAATTCGCCCAGGCAATGCCATCAATACATCCCATTCATCACACTTAATTCACCTAGGCAATAGCATCAATACATCGCATACATCACACTTAATTCACTTACACAATGTCATCGATACATCCATTCATCACACTTAATTCGCTTAGGCAATGCCATAAATACATCCCATACATCACTTTGGATTACTTATCTGTTATCAATGGGCGCAAAGATGTACATAGGATAACGTCACAAACAGTAACCCCCCCCCCCCCCCCCCTCCCTTCCACGCGCCCTACCCCTGGGAAAAGATTTGAACAATCTGTAATGTTATGTCCCGCACAATGACAAATAAAAACGTAGATTTGGAATGACAATTAAGCGCTGTTCAACTGAAGGCCCATGACCACGTGACACTAACTCATCACTACTCCCCCTCATCTCCATATCCCCCAACACACACCCATGACGTTATGATTTGTGTGCGTGCGTGCGTGCGTGCGTGCGTGCGTGTGTGTGTGTGTGTGTGTGTGTGTGTGTGTGTGTGTGCGTGCGTGCGTGCGTGCGTGCGTGCGTGCGTGCGTGTGTGTGTGTGTGTGTGTGTGTGTGTGTGTGTGTGTGTGTGTGTGTTCTGGCACCAGGGCAGCCGATGAGTGGTTTGTGAAGAAGCAGGGGTCTAAGTGGAACTTCACGGACTACGAGTTCTCCTCGCCGATGCACTATTTCACTGTGAGTGTCCCAAAGCATCCACACTTGGTGGTCACCGTGAGTGTCCCATAGCATCCACACTTCGTGAGTGCCCCATAGGATCCACACTTCTGTGAGTGTCCCATAGCATCCACATTTCAAGAGTGTCCAATAGCATCCACACTTCAAGAGTGTCCAATAGCAGCCACACTTCGTGAGTGCCCCATAGCATCCACACTTCTGTGAGTGTCCCATAGCATCCACACTTCAAGAGTGTCCAATAGCATCCACAATTCGTGAGTGTCCCATAGCATCCACACTTCGTGAGTGTCCCATAGCATCCACACTTCAAGAGTGTCCAATAGCATCCACACTTCGTGAGTGTCCCATAGCATCCACACTTCGTGAGTGTCCCATAGCATCCAGACTTCTGTGAGTGTCCCATAGCATCCAGACTTCGTGAGTGTCCCATAGCATCCACACTTCGTGAGTGTCCAATAGCATCCATATTTCGTGAGTGTCCAATAGCATCCACACTTCGTGAGTGTCCCATAGCATCCATACTTCGTGAGTGTCCCATAGCATCCACACTTCGTAGTCAAGTAGTGCACACACAACACAGAGTTATCCCAGTGCGTGCGCTGGGGATTTTACACACACACACACACACACACACACACACACACACACACACACACACACACACACACACACACACACATACATGCACGCACACACAAACACACAAACACATCTCTCTCTCTCTCTCTCTCTCTCTCTCTCTCTCTCTCTCTCTCTCTCTCTCTCTCTCTCTCTCTCCCTGTCTCTCTTTGTCTGTCTCTGTCTGTCTGTCTGTTTGTCGGTCGGTCGGTCGGTCGCTCTGTCGTCTGTCTGTCTGTCTCTCTCTGTCTGTATACATGGTCGCTCTCTCTCTGATCTCTCTCTCTCTCTCTCTCTCTCTCTCTCTCTCTCTCTCTCTCTCTCTCTCTCTCTCTTCATCTCTTCAGTGCTTCATATGACAACTCTTGGTGATTCTTTAAACAAACCTGTAGCTAAGAAAACAAACAACAGATTATCAATCCACTGAGCTAGCCGGCAGTTACATAGCACTTGTATGGTGTGCCCTGGTTAGTGCAGTACACATCATCAATATGGAGTGCCTAACCCCTTGGCTAGTGACAGTACACAGCACCAGTATGGAGTGCCAAATCCCTGGTTAGTGACAGCACACAGCACCAGTATGGAGTGCCTAAACCCCTGGTTACTGACAGTACACAGCACCAGTATGGAGTGCCCTGGTTAGTGACAGTACACAGCACCAGTATGGAGTGCCTAAACCCCTGGTTAGAGACAGCACACAGCACCAGTATGGAGTGCATAAACCCCTAGTTACTGACAGTACCCAGCACTTGTATGGAGTGCCTAAACCCCTTGGTTAGTGACAGTACACAGCACCAGTATGGAGTGCCAAATCCCTGGTTAGTGACAGTATACAGCACCAGTATGGAGTACCCTGGTTAGTGACAGTACACAGCACCAGTATGGAGTGCCCTGGTTACTGACAGTACACAGCACCAGTATGGAGTACCCTGGTTAGTGACAGTATACAGCACCAGTATGGAGTACCCTGGTTAGTGACAGTACACAGCACCAGTATGGAGTACCCTGGTTAGTGACAGTATACAGCACCAGTATGGAGTACCCTGGTTAGTGACAGTACACAGCACCAGTATGGAGTACCCTGGTTACTGACAGTACACAGCACCAGTATGGAGTGCCCTGGTTAGTGACAGTACACAGCACCAGTATGGAGTGCATAAACCCCTAGTTACTGACAGTACCCAGCACCAGTATGGAGTGCCTAAACCCATGGTTAGAGACAGCACACAGCACCAGTATGGAGTGCCTAAACCATTGTAGTGACAGTACCCAGCACCAGTATGGAGTGCCTAAACCCATGGTTAGAGACAGCACACAGCACCAGTATGGAGTGCCTAAACCATTGTTAGTGACAGTACACAGCACCAGTATGGAGTGTGCCCTGGTTAGTGACAGTACACAGCACCAGTATAGAGTGCCTAAACCTCTGGTTACTGACACTACACAGCACCAGTATAGAGGGCCTAAAACTCCTGGTTAGTGACAGTACACAGCACCAGTATAGAGTGCCTAATCCCCTGGTTAGTGACAGTACACAGCACTAGTATAGAGTGCCTAATCCCCTGGTTAGTGACAGTACACAGCACCAGTATGGAGTGCCCTGATTAGAGACAGTACACAGCACCAGTTTGGAGTGCCCTGGTAGCCTAAACCCCTGGTTAGTGCCAAGTACAATAAGCTGCCATTGGTGTGTGCCTTATTGTGGTTGTATATGTCCGCTGAAATAGCGTTGATGGAGGAAAGGACATATCTGGATAAATGATAACATATATACATGTGTGTGTGTGTGTGTGTGTGTGTGTGTGTGTGTGTGTGTGTGTGTGTGTGTGTGTGTGTGTGTGTGTGTGTGTGTTCATCCATTGCAGAAAAAACGCAGTCGTACAGGGATCTCTGAAACTGCTGATTCCAGAGCTAGAAGACACCAGAAAATATCTGCATTACTTTGAGGACATCGCCCACTTTTATCAATGTGCCAGTAAGAATGCACACTGACAGTGGTCCTAGCCATCTTTGTTGACAGCCTGTTGACCGCAACAGTAAAGTGTTTCAAACCATGATAGACAATGAGACTGCGCTTCGCATGGTCATGGAGCAGCTACCATTGATGGGCAATACAGATAATCACTTTACTGTATCACATCAGATATGTGTAGACGTCCCATTCATGACAAGAACTACAATGATAGCATTACAGGAAAGAAACTTAGCTGGCTGCAAACTCTTCAAGAAGATAAAACTCTTCAGAGAACTTGATAACAGGTCTTCAGAGAAGAATCCCCCCCCCCCCCCTTTCGCCCTTCTCTCTCAGACAATGCTTCAGCCTTGAACTGCTTACACTCTGATGGGGCCGAGCCACATCCAGGTCATGACCCCTAGATGTCCCTTCAGCTGTCAGCGTTCGGTTTTTGGTGATGGCGGGATTCAAACACAGCCTCCAGGTTACGACTCAAAAACAAGGCAAAGCAAGAAGAATTGAAGATCAAACGGTGACACGCGAGAAAACTATCAGACAGTTCAGTTGGGAGAAGAAGACAGAGATCAGACTTAGGGAGGTCCAGGCTGGGGGGGTTGGGATCCGATCTGGGTGACATCGGATGGCTAATAACGACCAAGCCATCTGATTTCT
Organism: Conus betulinus; assembly: GCA_016801955.1. Lineage (NCBI taxonomy): Eukaryota > Metazoa > Mollusca > Gastropoda > Neogastropoda > Conidae > Conus > Conus betulinus. The sequence continues at coordinate 24,616 of JADBJO010024166.1, forward strand.
TTTTTTGCTCATTCGGAAAGAAAAAGAATAGATGAGAAAGCTGACATTAGCTAGTAATGACTCATGAATCTTTCAGGAAGAACAGAAAATCAACTTTAAGTCATTTCATTTTATGATACACTGTACCAGTTTCAGGGGACGTTAAAAACTTTGAACTGTCTGACATTGCCGATCTGCCTCCAATCCACATTGTTGTGATGCTACAGTTGGTATGGCTACAGTCCGGCGTGCCAAACACATTGTTGGTGGTGTTGGTATGGCTACTGCACAGTGTGCCAACACATTGTTGGTGGTGTTGGTATGGCTACAGTCCGGTGTGCAAACAACAATTGTTGGTGATGTTGGTATGGCCAGTACAGCCGGTGTTTGCCAACACATTGTTTGGTGGTGTGTTGGTATGGCTACAGCCCGGTGTGCCAACACATTGTTGGTGTTGTTGGTATGGCTATAGCACCGGTGTGCGCAACCTCAGTACATTTTTTTTTGCTGTCAAATCTGTGCCATCTCAGTGGCATTGGCGTTCAACCACACCACTCATTCCGACCCCCCATGCGTCCACAGGGCATTCGTCCCCCACCCCCCCCTGCATTCCGACCCCCCACACCACACCCACCAACCCCCGTCCACCTCCACAGCTGCAGTCCGGGGGCCCCCGCCATAACCCGGGTACCGGCAAACCAGTGGCAGAAGTCATGTCAAAAGATCGGGGAGGCAACCCAACCAGTGGAGACACTGCTATGCTGCCCGGGTCACTTCGGTGCCTGTTCAGTGGTGCCTGTTCCTGATCCAACATACGCAGGACCCACCTGCTAAGCTCCCTACTGACGCGGCGAGCATAGCGTTAGCGATTCTCGCTCTGTCGAGGTGTTCCACCATGGTCATCGATTCCAACGATAATCCCCATGAATTTTGCCTA
>JADBJO010024167.1:0-15000 GCA_016801955.1 Conus betulinus
GTCTCTCCTCTTTCGCTCTCCCTTTCTCTCTCTCCTCTCTCTCTCTCCTCTCTCGCGCCTCTCTCGCTCTCTGTCTCTCTTCCATCTCTTCGTTCGGTAAGTTAAAACCACACCACAGTCCTGCACTTTTCTCTACCACCCCATCCCTCCCCCTCTACCCCCCCCCCCTCTCCTCTCCCCTCCCTGCACAATTCCAGTTCACTCTCTTTTCTGTCAAATTGGTTTTCTTTGGCGAGTTTACTGTGAAAACTCCCGTTTCATTTTCCTTAGTATTCTATGATTTCAGTTGTCGTTTTTTTATTGCCTGAAAGCTGCCGTTTTATTAAGCTCCAGCCTCCCCCCGGAAAAGGGTGAATGTGTCCAGCACACCACCCCCCTAAAATTAAATCGCCAACGTTGTCTGAACAATTTCCAGTTTCCTTCACACACTGATAACAGACGGTCGTCGCACACCAACTGAGCCGTCAGCGATTCCATTGACACCGTGTTCTGTGGCGCTGAAGCTGAAGTGCCCAGCTGCCCATTGCCGATTTCAAACGGAGAATATCGCAATATTCGATCCTAATAGTCGTAGGCATGTGCTCACAATCAAAGAGGAAAGGGAGGGGTTATGAAACGGGATGCAAGGAAAACTTCTGTTATCGTTGATTGCGAAATGGCAAGGGCTGAATACAGATTGGGGGAGTCGAATTAAGAAACTCGGAATTTATAAACCAAACATTGTGAAAGCCTCATGCCCCCCCCGAAATTTGTTTTTCTTGAAAATGAAAGCAAAATGTACAGCTTTCGAGAACACCAGGTCGGAGAAAACAAAAAAAATATATATATACTATATACAACAAAAAAAATTATCGAAAATTTACTTTATTGTTTTACATTTACCTCAGAATGCACAAATACCTAACGGAAAGGGTGTTCTTAACTAAAGTACTGGTTTTGATATCTTTCGGTCGTTGTCTTTGTTGTTGCCAAATAAACAGTGATAGCACAACAACTGATCAGTTCCGACCAGATATAAAGCCTTAGCTGGATCACAGCAGAAACAAACCTGGGGAAACACACACACCCACACACACACACACACACACACACACACACACACACACCCACACACAGCACACAAACCACACACACACACACACACACACACACACACACACACACATCATATACTCAAAGTATTCAAGTCTAGTTGCAAATGAAGCGACTGCAAGCGGACATCTAAACAATCTGAAAATAAATGTTAGCGAACGCCAAGTGAAACGTGTACAAATGAGTCACAAGACCTGGGGAACACACCCACACACACACCACATACACACACACAGAACACCACGCGCGCTGCGCGCGCGCGCGCCACATATCGCACTCTCACATCTCTCTCTCTCTCTGCACAGACACACTCCCCACACACACACTCTCTCTCACACACACTCTTACTTCTCTAACACACACACACACACACACCCACACACACACACCACACACACACACACACACACACACCACACACACACTCACTGCGCTGAAGAGATCAAGCTAACGGACAATTCGGTCAGTTCCATTAACCTTTTGTTTGTGTCTTGCCTGAAGAAGACCTAAAGGTCGAAACGCGGTCGTGTTTTGTCTTGTGACTCGTTCGTCCACGTTTTCTCTTGGCAGTTCGCTAACATTTATTTAGGATTGTGTTCAATGTAATTAAAAGTCCATTATCCAAACTGTAAAGCTTAAACACTTAACTAATCATGAATTAATCAATAAATCCAGATGTTCAAGGGTGTGTTTTATGTTATAATTATCGAGTGTTGAAGTAATTGATATTACTGTCTGTAATGTTTTTTAGTCATGATATGTGTGTGTGTGCGTGTGCGTGCGCTGTGGCGTGGTGTGTGTGCGTGTGTGTGGTTGTGTGTGTGTGTGTGTGTGTTGTGTGGGTGTGTGTGTGTGTGTGTGTGGGTAACATAGCCGTTGGGGGGGGATCTAAAAAAAGATCCATGAATGCCCATCTGTCTATTCATTGTCGGTGTTCATTCGGTTTTCCTTTGTTTAGTTCCAAATGGCATTCCCTGTGCCACAATTGTCTGATTATCCACCGATGCTGGATCTGTTTTGACTCCTGCGGAATGCAGGATTTGTCTGTCTGCCTGTCTGTCTGTCTCCTGTCTTAGTCTCTCTCCTGTCTCTCGCTCTCTCTCTCTCTCTCTCTCTCTCTCTCTCCTCTCTTCTCTCATCTCCTCTCTCTAGCTCTCTCTCTCTCTCTCTCTCTCATCTCTCTCTCTCTCTCCCTCTCTCTCTCTCTCTCTCTCTGTGAGTATTTCATCTGTTTCAGATGTTGTTTTTTTTCCTTGTATTCAGTAAAAAAAAAATGGCATCGCCTGAGCTACAAGTGTCTGATTACCCACTGATGGTGGATCTGTTTTAAAGCCTGTGGACACGGAACTTGGAACGACGTCTGCAGACAACTGGAGAGAGGGGCGTCACTAGAATGGCGAAACCCATTGGACGGGTGCACCACCTTCCACCATTCTGCCCTCCGCAACAACCTCGACGTGGCTGAGAAGATTCTGAAACACAGCCGTAATGGGGGATTCGACAAAACATCGCTGCTGAACTCATTCATAGGTGGGGAAATTCTTCTTCATATGGCCTGCAGAACAGACAATCTGCCCCTGGTGGACATGGTCCTCCGGTGGGGGGGGGGACGTGACGATACGCGACAAGAAAGGGTGAAATTGCCTCTCCATCTGGCGTGCCAGTATCAACGCCATTCGATTGTTTTATCGCTCATGGAGCAGCCTGGCTTTGAGGTTGATATTTTGAACAGTCAATGTGAAACTGCCCTCCACAAAGCATGCCTTGTTTGTGACTTAGACATAGTGATAAAACTGCTCGAGAAGAACGCAGACGTAAATCGTCAACATCTGTTAGGTACCAGGCCTCCTCATAGCTGTGGTAAGACGACATTGGAAGGTCGTCAGCCTACTCCTCGAGAGGCCAGACCTTGACATCCACGTGAAGGCAGTGATGACGGGCTACACCGCTCTCCATCATGCTTGCCGCTGAGAGAAAGAGACAAGATGCCCACAACCTGAGGATGTAGCTCAAGGTCTTGAGGCTTGTACAGCCTCCACGGACACTTCAGAGAAAGAGCCGAACTCTGCCACCTGTATTGTCTGCCAGTGATCAAGTCGCTTCTCCATAGAGGAGCTAAGGTCAACGCCGTGGCCAGAGATGGAACGACACCTTTGTACTTTGCCTGTCGGAACGGTGATAGGAGGTGGTGCAGCTCCTTCTGCAGCATGGAGCCCAAATCCGCATGGAGAACGCCACAGACTGCATGGAATATGCTGACACAACGGCCCTGAGTACATCGTCAAGATGTTAAGAACCACACCAAAGCCATGGACTGACCATGAGCCTGGGAGCCATGTTGAATCTGTTTCCCCAAACAGAAGAAGAAGAAGAGAGAGAGAGAGAGAGAGAGAGAGAGAGAGAGAGAGAGCGAGAGAGAGAGAGAGAGACAGACAGACAGACAGACCGACAGACAGACAGACAGACAGAGAGAGAGAGTGATTGCGTGTGCGTGTGCGTGTGCGTGACTGAGATCATCTCAGAATCTTGTCACGTTTTTCAGTCTGAGTTTAGAGAGTATGTCATCAAGCTGTTGTCCTAAGGGAGCCGTCTCTAAAATACATCCATAGTGTGAAAATCATTTACGCAAGCAGACACTTTGTACTGTATTACTGACAGAAAAACACTGTAAAGAAACATGAGAAAGGAAAAGGAGAATATGATCACAGACGAATGATTCCTGCACACACGGTTAGTCTTTACGTGAACTTCATACATAAGAAATGTAGACCATCCATTGTGCTTTCCCTTCAGTTTTTTTTTATGAATGACCTCTGCATCCACCCGTTTTTCAGGGCGGGCGGTGGTACCTGTGATGGGTGAAACAGTTGTAGTGGGGCGTGGTAGTGTGACAGTAGTGGTGATAATACATGGGATCAGTTGTGTGAACGGCACATGTAGTTACAGAAGTGTTGTTGTGTGAATGCAATGTAGCACATGTAGTTTACAGAAGTACTGTTGTGGTGAACGGCACATGTAGTTACAGAAGTGCTGTTGCCGTTGCCTGCAAATTGTTAGCTTACACCACAGAGGCTGATGTTGCTTTAAACATGCCCAGTCATCGTCTGCATTGGCCATATTACCCATCGGCAACTAATTTAAGTCTTCATAACTTTAAACTTCTCTACCAAACGCGTCAGTTTATTCTGCAGATGTCGTAAATGTCAATTTCCACAAAAGGGTGGGTATTGTTTTGAACGGTGTTTTAAATGTTGACGGACACCTGTTGCATTTGAAGTCCAATGGAATACTGAACATGACGTCATGGGAGCTGCTTCAGAAGTGGTGTGTGTGAACTGACGACTCAGGTGTTGCCTGTCACTGCTGTGGTGGGGCCAGGCTGCAAGCAGAGAGTGGACATCATGGGATGGAATACACCGGGAGGTGCTGTCCAGTGCCAGCCTGTAGGTGTGGAGGAATCACATGACAACAGTTTTCAGCCCTTTGTGTGTTTTAGATGAATGAAAATGCTTCGGTTGATGTTTTTTAACGTGTTGGAAACTTTTAAGCGCAAACACTGAAGAATACATTTTACATTGATATTTTTTGTGATTTTGAGGGTTTTTTTTTTTTGATGCAAGTTAAAAATGCCTTTTATCCCGGTTTGAGTTGACAGAAGCAGTTTGAATGGGAATCAAAACGTATATAACATGGAAAAAGAAACCAGTAAAGAAACTGATGGCTGGTATTGGTGTGTGTGTGTGTGTGCGTGTGCGTGTGTGTGGTGTGTGTGTGTGTGTGTGTGTGGTGTATGCCTGCATATGTGCATGTGTTTATGGTGTTTGTGTTTGTACACATTTCGATCTGCATAGTCTGTCAATTCTTGTGGCGTCATGTTAATGACTTTTCACTCAATTTATGGTCGGCCAGCATTTCCAATTGTCCTTTACCTATAATTCCCTGAACCCACGCAGAAACACCGTTAGTTGTGGTCGTCTTACCTGTCTCTGCTCCTGAAAGAGCCACTGCTTACAGATAGAAGACCTCTACACAGAGCGTGTACCAACCATACCCCTCCCCTCCACTTATCTCCCTCTACACGCTCTACGTCCATTGGAATGACTAAGACCATAGAAAATGCTAAAGCAAAGAGGATGATTGGAAAATGGAGCACCATGTGAATGAGACACTCCTCCCCTCTAACCCCTGACACAAAGACACAGGCACTGCACACAGACAGTGAAACTCTACACACAGATTGTACCAACATCAACCCCCTACTTCCTGTTTTCACTCTCTCTCTCTCTCTCTCTCTCTCTCTCTCTCTCTCTCTCTCTCTCTCTCTCTGTGTGTGTGTGTGTGTGTGTGTGTGTGTGTGTGTGTGTGTGTGTGTGTGTGTGTCCAAACTCTAAATCCATAACAAAAAAAGTAAATTTTAAAATAATCCTGAGAGAAATGGAATAGAAAAGGGCACCCCTCCCTTCCATACCCTGGAAGACAGAAACAGCCACTGGTCACAAACATTACCACTCCATACACATAGTATTCCAGCAACACACTCCCCCTTCCTCCCGCTTCTGAACGACAGAAACTCTATACACAAGGAACCATTAAGACCCATTCCTCCTCTGCCTTCCTCTGAAAGACAAAATCATCCACTGCTCACAGACATTAGAACTCCATATAGACAGTGTTCCAATAATACACCTCCCCTCTTTGGGGCAAAAGGGATGATCAGAAACCAGCGCACTACCTGAGTCATCACGCCCCCCTCTCTCTCTCTCTCCTCTCTCTCTCTCTCTCTCTCTCTCTCTCTCTCCTCTCTCTCTCTCTCTCTCTCTTTAGTCCTGTAAATGACAGAGACGGTCACTACACAGAGACAGTTGAACTCCATATATAGAATGTACCAATAACAGCTGTCCTCCCCTCCTTCTCCCGCCTTTAGATTCATAAAAATGACAAAACCCTTTTTTCAAAAACGAAGAAAAATGACAATCAGAAATGGGGCTCCCCTAAAACGGGCACCCCTCCCTTCCATCTTCTAAAAGTCAGAAACAGCCACAGCTCAAGAAAGTAATCTTCATACTCACCGTACCAACAATACTGCTCCCTGTCTCCCCCCCCCCCCCCCCCCCCCCCCCCCCCCCCCCCCCACCACACACACACACCACCTTCCTCCCATTCTCTAAAAGACATAAACTCCCACTGATCACAGAATGTGAAACTCAATACACACACAGTGTACCAAATATACCAACACCCCCCCCCCCCCCCCCCCCCCCGCCGACTCCCCACTCTCACCTCTGAAAGACAGACACAGCCACTGCTCACAGAAAGTAAAACTCCATACACACAGTGTGTACCACCAATACCGCTACCCCCCCCCCCCCCCCCCACACACACACACACACACACACACACGCACAATTTTTACCTGTAACAGTAAAATTCACTACTCACAGAAAATAAGAATACAAACACACAGTATACCAGAATACCGCTCCCCCATCCCATTCCATGCTCTGAAAAAATAAAAACAGCCAGTGGTCACATAAAGTAACATCAAGTAACACTTCACACACACAGTGTATAAATATACCATCCTCCCGTCCCTCCCCCCCCCCCCCCCCCCCCCCCCCCCTCCTCCTACCTCTAAAAGACAAAACAGGCACTGCTTGCACAAAGTGAAACTCCATACACACAGTGAACCCCCCCCCCCCCCCAACCACCACCACCACCACTACCACCACCATACTCTGAAAGACAAAAACAGGCACTGTTCACACAAAGTAAAACTCCATACATACAATGTACCAGTGATACACACACACACACACACACACACACACACCACACACACACACACACACACACACACACACACCACACACACACACACACACACACACACACACACACTGAAAGACAAAACAGGCACTGTTCACACAAAGTAAAACTCCATACACACAGTGTACCAACAATACTCATCGCCTCCACACACACACACACACACACACACACACACACACACACCACAGAGGATAAAACAGAATGCGTTAATCACAAAATACAGCAAAAATGTTAGATGTTTATGTGGTGAACAAATATCTAGCAAGCACATCATTTTTGAATGTCAGAGGTTAAGACCTATCTTACCAGTGATTTCTGAAAATTGTATTGAAGGCGTTTTCAAAAATGCTACTAGTTTGTTTAATATTGCGAAATGTTTACTTCATAGTCCTGTAGGACATTTGTTATAGACTAGTTGATTGTAATTGTTGTTAATGCTCATTTTTCTGACCTTTTTTTTCCCTCCCCCTTATCAAAGAGACCTAAACACATACACACACAATACGGGCCCCCTCCCCTCCTCCTCCCCCGATCCCCTCCCTCCCCCCCCCCCTTCCCCCGTCTAATATCACTATGTGGATAGACGTTAAATTGAAGACAACAACAACAACAACAACAACAACAACAACAACAACACACACACACACACACACACACACACACACACACACACACACACACACACACACACACCGTCCAATTCCCTGAAAGACAGAAACAGCCACTGCTCACAGACTGTAGAATTCCAAACAAAGGGACTAACAACACCACTCCTTCTCCACCCCCTCCACACCTTCTACATCCATAACATATGCTGAAGACATTTTTGTTCAATACTGAAGCAAAAAGGGTAATCAGGAGTGGGACGAGGGGAGGAGGAAGACAGATCGTGGAGGTAAGAGGGGGAGGGGGGAATGAAAGTATGTATCTGGGGAGGAGGTAGTACGGGTGGAGGGAGAGGAGGATAGGTGATGGTGAGTGGAAGGGAGGGGAGGGGATCGACGAGCAGGGTTGGGGGAGGTGGGAAGACGAGGAATAGTGTCAGAGAGCGGGAAAGGGCAGGGAAGAATGGGGGAGGAAGGAGAGGAGCAGGTATACAGAGAGGATGTGGGAAGGGAACGAGCAGGTAGGGGAACAGGAAGAGAGGACTGGGGTGACTTATGGTAGTCCTGTGCTGGCTGGTTCCTGGCAGCGCCTTCCTCGTTGTCGACATCAGAAACTGCTCATGTTCGTTGTGTGGCTTTGTCTCTTGTATTTGATGAGTTTTAAATCCTCTGTAAAAGCTGTATATCCACCTTTCTTCAGTTCATTGAGTGTGTGTCATTATTTGTTCTGTCAGATCATCGCCATTCTTATTCCGTTTTTTTTTTCAAGTTTTCACGAGTTGCTTTGTTACTGATCAATCTCTTTTTGTCGTTGTTTCTTAAAAATTTGGCCAGCATAGGTCTTGGTCGAATCTGGTTTGTTTTCTTACCTAATCTGTATGCTGTGGAAAACTCGTCTTCTGACCATGTTCTTGATAAATCATGTTTGCAGAGCAGTTCAATGAGTATCTGAGCACAGTCTTCAGACCCTCTTTTATCACCTGCTTCTGGTATGCCGTAGAAGACAAGGTTGTCTTTTCGCAACAGTGTCATGTTGAAATTTTTTTTCTTCAGTTTTTTCCATCTGTAGTCTGTGTTTCAAGTTGCTTTGCATTTTCTTTCGAATTTAGTATCTCTTCTTTTCTTTTGCTTAGCTGTTCTGCGATCTCTTGGAGTGGTGAAGACATGGAGGAGACAGTGGCAGAAAGAGACTTGATGTCAGCAGCAGTACTGTCAAAGCGGGCACATATGGATATCATCAGGTCACCTATCAAATCTTCGGTTGAAGGGCCAGGATTGAGTTCTGTATCTCCAGAAAGACACAAGATAGTCCTGCATAGGGATTTACATACCTCTGCTGGTCAATACCCTGTAATGTTTAGCAGTTCCGTTGAGACTCCCACATCGTCGCCGACCTTGGAAGCGGAAAAGCCCGTTTTGACAAATCTCCGTTACACACATCGATGGATTTCCTTATGCTTGTTCCCCCCCCCCCCCCCCCCCCCCCCCCCCCCCCCCCCCCCACCATTCATATAAACTGAACAAGTCCGACATCACGATCTGTTACAAGCACCCACCTCACGCCTAACAGAAACACCATCATGCACAATGTCGTCACAATCAGTCGATATGACAAGTCTGTGAAAAAAGTCCCACTTTGTGTAAGGTGAGTACAGTTTTGAAGATTTGATACGGCATGACCTTTCACATTTCCTCATCAAACTCTTCACTAAAATTGGCTGAAATGTCCCAATTTTTGCACGAAACAGCTCATTGCTGCAAGGCATCTTGACTTGCTGAAAATGAGATGACTTAAGATAATTAAATGTTGATAATTAGCCAAAAAAAAAATTTAGTTGCCGCAGCACCAAGAAAACACGTCTTGCCTGAACAAGTGCGAAGTGTTCACCCCGAGAGAGAGAGAGAGAGAGAGAGAGAGAGAGAGAGTTGACCGTGCTTCAAATTAACCGGTCAGCACGATTTTTACCGTGTGTTCACACATACCAGGAACTGCAGTGGAGGTCAGGATTGTGCAAAACTCAGATTGTGGATTCAGTGAACGACGACCACTTGTGCCTCATCTGTGACACACGACTTACCCGGTCCTAGTCGTCCAGGTCTTTCGCGTTTGCAGGTATGGATTTTTTTATTCGTTTATTTTTCCGTAAAAAGAACCTTTAAGACTACTAGTTGGAATCTGAAATCGGGTTGAAAAAAATTGGTGTCAAGGACAATGTTCCCTGTAGTCAAGCCTCTTTACCCCCTCACTCATCCTTTGCCTTTTTCTCCTCTCTCTCGCTTGCTTGCTTGCTGGCGCCCTTGCTGGCTCTATGTTAAACATTCAAAAGCTGGAAATCGCACACAGAAAGATGTAAAGCACCTGCATGTTTATAAACAGTGTCAGCATTTTACTCCCAGATGACTTTTAAAAGCAGAAAAATTCGAGGTAAGAGGGTCACATCGTGATCAAGCACCATCCTTTTGGTTGCAATATGTTTGTAATAAAAAGACAACAACCATTACAGAATACAGCTATGAGAACAGTGGACTTACGTTTTGGTAGAAGGGGCAGGAAGGGGAGGGAGGGATGTGTGGGGGGGAATGGAGGTCTAAGAAGTACCCTTTTTTTTCGCTGCAGATCACTAAATTTTCTTTCCATAGATCCCCAAACCGTGAAAGAACAGTCCAGCTGTGACTGTACACATCTCAAACAGTGACAGAACAGTTGGCTGTGACTGTACACCTCAAACAGTGACAGAAGAGTCAGCTGTGACTGTACACCTCAAACAGTGACAGAACAGTCCGCTGTGACTGTACACCTCAAACAGTGTACAGAACAGTCCAGTGTGACTGTACACCTCAACAGTGACAGAACAGTCAGCTGTGACTGTACACCTCAACAGTGACAGAACAGTTCACTGTGACTGTACACCTCAAACAGTGACAGAACAGTCCGCTGTGACTGTAGTCACTCCAAGCAAAGCAGAAAGAAGGGAATGGGTATCTGATTCAGATCAGGAAAGGCTAGGGCAGCTGAAGGAGAGGATGGATGCTCTCCTCTGACACTGTCTAGGCCATGTTTAGACGGGAAGAAAATGGAAATAATGGCAACTTCTGAAGACCTTGACCAAATGCATGCTTTGGGATATTTGCCCTGTGCACGTAGCAAAACATACTCAAAAATATGAACGCAAATTGAAGCCAAATTAAAAACGATAGCAATGTCCTATTTTTTTGAGCGTGTACAAATCACACACGTGGGACTGATATCTTATGAACATTACTTTCATATTTTCGAACACTTTCCATGACAGTCTTTTAAGCAGACAGAATCATCACATACATACCTGCCAAATGTGTATAGAGAAGTAAGTGGCTGTGAATATTTAAGGTAGTGTATTTTACTACAGTCATGGAAAGATTTCATTTTGCACACCTTTCTACATTTAAACTTTCCCCCGTCCTATATCAAGGCTTTTTTTCGGCACAAACAAAAATCCATAAGCAAGTATACAATGTCAATAGTTTCTAATAAATCGGTTTTGATATCTGGATGGATAGAAGCCCTTAAGTGGGCGGGCGGGGGGGGGGGGGGGGGAGGGGGGAGACTCAGGTTTTTAGACAATATATTTTTTGTTTCTTTGCGCACGCACACACACACACACACACACACACACACACACACACACACACACACACACACACACACACACACACACAGACGGCAGAGAGGGAGAGAAAGAGAGAATGATTTTGAATCCACACACACACACACACACACACACACACACACACACACACACACACACACACACACACACACACACACACACGCACGCACACACGTCAAAGAGGAGAGAGAGAGATGATTTTGAATCGTTTGATAATCTTTCAGGGTCTGTTTGCAAAACGAGAACTAGAGAGTGGAGGAAGAAAGGTGTGGTTTGGAAATGGAATGTAGGGCAGTGGGGGTAGGACATGGGGTTAGGGTGTGGATGGGGGAATGGGTGAAGGGGAGAGGACATGGCATATACACAAAATGTTTCTCCAAAGAGAGAGCAGCAGAACTACTGGCGCTCGGAAGGTTCATCGAGCAGTGGGGTAGGACATGGGGTTAGGTTGTGATGGGGGATGGGGAATGGGTGAAGGGGAGAGTGGTGGTGTACACAAAATGTTTCTTCCAAAGAGAGAGAGCAGGACTACTGGCGCTCGGAAGGTTCATCGAGAGATAGAATTAATATTGCTGTATCAACCACATCACAGAACAATACTTGGAAATAGTTTTTGATATTACTGCATTAATCATGATACAGAATAATACTTGGAGATAGATTTAATATTGCTGTATTAAACATATCTAGTTTTGATATTGCTGTATTAATCATATCACAGAATGATATTTGGAGATAGTTTGAATATTGCTGTATTAAACATATCTAGTTTTGATATTGCTGAATTGATCATGTCCCAGAATGATACTTGGAGATAGTTGAATATTGTTGTATTAAACATATCTAGTTTTGATATTGCTGTATTAATCATATCACAGAGTGATACTTGGAGATAGTTTTGATATTGATATATTAATCATATCACAGAATGATACATGGAAATAGTTTTAATATTGCTGTATCAAACATATCTAGTTTTCATATTGCTCTATTAATCATATCACAGAGTGATACATGGAGATCGTGTTGATATTGCTGTATTAATCATATCATAGAGTGATATATGGAGATCGTTTTGATATTGCTGTATTAATCATATCACAGGATGATACTTTGACTTCCTATCTCATGCAGTCAGAGTAATGAATGCCCAGCACAACAGTTTTACATTCAAACCACTGGCACACTATTTCGGTTGAACACAGAATCTACAACTAGAGGGCACCTGTTCAAACTAACGAAACAATTTACTAAAACGTCAAAAGCAGCAAACGTTTTCACTAACAGAAGTGTTTAATACTTGGAATAACTTGCCAATCAATGTTGTTGGAGCAGAAACTGTTAACACTTTCAAAAACCGTCTCGATAAATACTGGATACACCTTTTGTTTCCAACAAACATTGACTTGCATTGATTTAAAATTTTTTAAACCACGTATGTGCTTTATAAAAGTGCGAGAAATTGATCAAAATATTTCTCACAAAAAAAAAAAAATTATCTACATTTAGCATGCTAAAGGCTGAAAATGCCTAAGATGCCACATATGATATATGATATGATATGATATGATATGATGATGATATGATATGATGATGATATGATATATATGATATGATATGATATGATATATTATGAATATATGATATATGATATATAATATGAAATGATATGATATGATATCATGTGATATGTTATAATATGATATGAAATGATAACAGTGGTCAAGATGCGTCGGGATGAAAATGTCCGTTGTGAACATTTCTTTTGGAGTCGATTTGACTTGACGTTACTCGTACAACTCTGTCAGATGACACGTCTTAAACCATCCACGAACGCAACAATATGGCGGTTAATCTGAAGCTTTTTCAAACTTTGCATTTGACCACCTTACTAACACTACAGATTGAGCGGCAGGCGTGGCAGAAGCAGATGAAACCAAGTCGTCCTTTCGGCCTTGGCCGTTGACTGTGCGACCTGAAAGAGTGGACAGAGGTTGGCTGAGCAGATTTGTGGCTTGCTGGTGAATCCAGGTCGGGCATACCCTTCCGGGTGTATCAAGCCGGCTCTGGAAGACATTGACCGTACGCACAGTCTTTACACGGCCGAGCAGGGTGTTAGAGAGATAGATGATGCAGTAGAGGAATTAGCTGTCCCCCTTTCAACGCCCCCACCCCTTCAAACGTAGACAGTGTGGCTTTCTGTCATGGAGCCAGTTTAAAATATGGCGATCGACGTCATAAAATCCATGCAGTTGGTGGAAAAACCCGTATTATGTCTTCCTGTCTCAACAATGTTCCAAGTGTGGCTCTGTCTCTCTGGATATGCTTCATTCTTCAGAGATGCCAGCAGCGTCATTGCCTGGAGATGTGCATCCTCAATCTCACTGCAATGAATGTTCTTAGTTTCCAGTGCACTGCTTCAGTCAGAGAACAAGAGCATTATGAGGCTTCCCAAAGATCTCCTGTGGGTTTGAAGGACTTGCACATGAGATCCACAATTGTGTTAGCCTTGGCTGTTGACTGTGCAACCTGTTCGCTGAAGGGGTCCACTCAGGAAGCTGAGGAGATAATGGAGGGGAGGACACAAAAGGATATCTTCCATCGCTGTTATAGCAGAAGGCTACCACTGGACATGCTTGCAGAAGAGGGACAACGTCAGATCTGTTGTCCTCTCTCTCTTTTCATTCTACACGCGCTCTCACCCACCCCCTTGTCTCCTAAAAAGGGAACTTCACTGGTACTGTGATTTATTCTCCTGGACACATTGGTATACACTCGTACACAACAATATTAAGCACTAAAATTTCGCACAAGCCACCCTCTACTCCTGCTGACATTCCACCATGTTTACACACATTAGTTGAATTGCTCATCCAAACGCAGACGGGAACATGGCCTGCAGGTGTAGCACTAGTAGTAACAGCAACAGCACCATCGTTAGCACCAGAAGAAGAAATGACGGTGGTGGTAGTATAAATAGTAGTAATACCAGTTGTGTAGCAGTAGTTGTAGTAGTAGCAGTAGAAGAAGAAGAAGAAGAATCAATCGAAATAAGTGAGAATGGCTATTTCTCAGTCTAGGCATTGCGGTCACTTTGAAATTTTCTCCATCATTTTCAACAGTAAAGCTGCTCTTTTCACTTCCAAATGATTATTTTTTGTTAATAATCCCCCTAAAAAAATAATACCTTGTAGTTTGGTTCAGTGTTATTTCAACACATTGGTATCAGTGCGTCTTTCAACTGACAAGAAAAGTGTTTCATATTGCCTCGACACTTTCAGCAAACAGAAGTACAGTCGGAGGAAAGATTTCCTTTTGCATCCCCTTCCATGCAATAGCTTATCTCCATCAACGATCAAGGTCATTTCAATTGCGAGGAAATATGGACATTGCTTTCACAATCCAAGGAAATATGCCATGCCATGAAAATGTTCATGACCTCACATGTGACACTGGGCTGAAGGTGTTTACTAAAGGCACCCTCACGTCTTCAGCCTTTCCAACACGTCCAGGGTCCGGTCCGCCTCGACCCCCATTCCCAACCCCTCCCTCACCATCTCGCATGCACACTGCACCCATTCCCGCTCCCCCCACTGACGTCCCATCCCCCCCCCCCCCCCCCCCCCCCCCACTCCCCCGAAACCCCCCCCGGCCCTCCCTTTCCCCCTCTCCTTTCCAGCTCCCTTTTCTCTCTCTTCTCCCGTTTTGCCCTCTCTCTCTCTCTTTCTCTCTCTCTCTCTCTCTCTCTCTCTCTCTCTCTCTCTCTCTCTCTCTCTCTCTCTCTCTCTCTCTCTCTCTCTCTCTCTCTCTCTCTCTCTCTCTCT
>JADBJO010024167.1:20000-25531 GCA_016801955.1 Conus betulinus
GTGTACCAACCATACCCCTCCCCTCCACTTATCTCCCTCTACACGCTCTACGTCCATTGGAATGACTAAGACCATAGAAAATGCTAAAGCAAAGAGGATGATTGGAAAATGGAGTACCATGTGAATGAGACACTCCTCCCCTCTAACCCCTGACACAAAGACACAGGCACTGCACACAGACAGTGAAACTCTACACACAGATTGTACCAACATCAAACCCCTACTTCCTGTTTCTCTCTCTCTCTCTCTCTCTCTCTCTCTCTCTCTCTCTCTCTCTCTCTCTCTCTCTCTGTGTGTGTGTGTGTGTGTGTGTGTGTGTGTGTGTGTGTGTGTGTGTGTGTCCAAACTCTAAATCCATAACAATGACAAGGTAAATTTTAAAATAATCCTGAAGAAAATGGAATAGAAGGCACCCCTCCCTTCCATACCCTGGAAGACAGAAACAGCCACTGGTCACAAACATTACCACTCCATACACATAGTATTCCAGCAACACTCCCCCTTCCTCCCGCTTCTGAACGACAGAAACTCTATACACAAGGAACCATTAAGACCCATTTCCTCCTCTGCCTTCCTCTGAAAGACAAAATCATCCACTGCTCACAGACATTAGAACTCCATATAGACAGTGTTCCAATAATACACCTCCCCTCTTTGGGGCAAAAGGGATGATCAGAAACCAGCGCACTACCTGAGTCATCACGCCCCTCTCTCTCTCTCTCTCTCTCTCTCTCTCTCTCTCTCTCTCTCTCTCTCTCTCTCTCTCTCTCTCTCTCTCTCTTTAGTCCTGTAAATGACAGAGACGGTCACTACACAGAGACAGTTGAACTCCATATATAGAATGTACCAATAACAGCTGTCCTCCCCTCCTTCTCCCGCCTTTAGATTCATAAAAATGACAAAACCCATTTTTCAAAAACGAAGAAAAATGACAATCAGAAATGGGGCTCCCCTAAAACGGGCACCCCTCCCTTCCATCTTCTAAAAGTCAGAAACAGCCCACAGCTCAAGAAAGTAAATCTTCATACTCACCGTACCAACAATACTGCTCCCTGTCTCCCCCCCCCCCCCCCCCCCCCCCCCCCCCCCCCCCCCCCCCCCCACACACACCCACACACACACCACCTTCCTCCCATTCTCTAAAAGACATAAACTCCCACTGATCACAGAATGTGAAACTCAATACACACACAGTGTACCAAATATACCAACACCCCCCCCCCCCCCCCCCCCCCGCCCGACTCCCCACTCTCACCTCTGAAAGACAGACACAGCCACTGCTCACAGAAAGTAAAACTCCATACACACAGTGTGTACCACCAATACCGCTACCCCCCCCCCCCCCCCCACACACACACACACACACACACACACACACGCACATTTTTACCTGTAACAGTAAAATTCACTACTCACAGAAAATAAGAATACAAACACACAGTATACCAGAAATACCGCTCCCCCATCCCCATTTCCATGCTCTGAAAAATAAAAACAGCCAGTGGTCACATAAAGTAACATCAAGTAACACTTCACACACACACAGTGTATAAATATACCATCCTCCCGTCCCTCCCCCCCCCCCCCCCCCCCCCCCCCATCCTCCTACCTCTAAAAAAGACAAAACAGGCACTGCTTGCACAAAGTGAAACTCCATACACACAGTGAACCCCCCCCCCCCCCCCCCCCCACCACCACCACCACCACCACTACCACCACCATACTCTGAAAACAAAAACAGGCACTGTTGTCAGAGGTTAAGACCTATCTTACCAGTGATTTCTGAAAATTGTATTGAAGGGCGTTTTCAAAAATGCTACTAGTTTTTGTTTAATATTGCGAAATGTTTACTTCATAGTCCTGTAGGACATTTGTTATAGACTAGTTGATTGTAATTGTTGTTAATGCTCATTTTTCTGACTTTTTTTTTTTTTCCCTCCCCCTTATCAAAGAGACCTAAACACATACACACACAATACGCCCCCCTCCCTCCTCCTCCCCCCCGATCCCCTCCCCCCCCCCCTCCCCTTCCCCCGTCTAATATCACTATGTGTTTGAAGACGACAACAACAACAACAACAACAACAACAACAACACACACACACACACACACACACACACACACACACACACACACACACACACACCACACACCGTCAATTCCCTGAAAGACAGAAACAGCCACTGCTCACAGACTGTAGAATTCCAAACAAAGGAGACTAACAACACCACTCCTTCTCCACCCCCTCCACACCTTCTACATCCATAACATATGCTGAAGACATTTTTGTTTAATACTGAAGCAAAAAGGGTAATCAGGAGTGGGACGAGGGGAGGAGGAAGACAGATCGTGGAGGTAAGAGGGGGAGGGGGGAATGAAAGTATGTATCTGGGGAGGAGGTAGTACGGGTGGAGGGAGAGGAGGATAGGTGATGGTGAGTGGAAGGGAGGGGAGGGGATCGACGAGCAGGGTTGGGGGAGGTGGGAAGACGAGGAATAGTGTCAGAGAGCGGGAAAGGGCAGGGAAGAATGGGGGAGGAAGGAGAGGAGCAGGTATACAGAGAGGATGTGGGAAGGGAACGAGCAGGTAGGGGAACAGGAAGAGAGGACTGGGGTGACTTATGGTAGTCCTGTGCTGGCTGGTTCCTGGCAGCGCCTTCCTCGTTGTCGACATCAAGAAACTGCTCATGTTCGTTGTGGCTTTGTCTCTTGTATTTGATGAGTTTTAAATCCTCTGTAAAAGGCTGTATATCCACCTTTCTTCAGTTCATTGAGTGTGTGTCATTGTTGTTCTGTCAGATCATCGGCCATTCTTTTCGTTTTTTTTTTCAAGTTTTCACGAGTTGCTTTGTTACTGATCAATCTCTTTTTGTCGTTGTTTCTTAAAAATTTGGCCAGCATAGGTCTTGGTCGAATCTGGTTTGTTTTCTTACCTAATCTGTATGCTGTGGAAAACTCGTCTTCTGACCATGTTCTTGATAAATCATGTTTGCAGAGCAGTTCAATGAGTATCTGAGCACAGTCTTCAGACCCTCTTTTATCACCTGCTTCTGGTATGCCGTAGAAGACAAGGTTGTCTTTTCGCAACAGTGTCATGTTGAAATTTTTTTTCTTCAGTTTTTTCCAAGTCTGTGTTCAAGTTGCTTTGCATTTTCTTTCGAATTTAGTATCTCTTCTTTTCTTTTGCTTAGCTGTTCTGCGATCTCTTGGAGTGGTGAAGACATGGAGGAGACAGTGGCAGAAAGAGACTTGATGTCAGCAGCAGTACTGTCAAAGCGGGCACATATGGATATCATCAGGTCACCTATCAAATCTTCGGTTGAAGGGCCAGGATTGAGTTCTGTATCTCCAAAAAGACACAAGAATAGTCCTGCATAGGGATTTACATACCTCTGCTGGTCAATACCCTGTAATGTTTAGCAGTTCCGTTGAGACTCCCACATCGTCGCCGACCTTGGAAGCGGAAAAGCCCGTTTTGACAAATCTCCATTACACACATCGATGGATTTCCTTATTTCCCCCCCCCCCCCCCCCCCCCCCCCCCCTACCATTCATATATAAACTGAACAAGTCCGACATCACGATCTGTACAAGCACCCACCTCACGCCTAACAGAAACACCATCATGCACAATGTCGTCACAATCAGTCGATATGACAAGTCTGTGAAAAAGTCCCACTTTGTGTAAGGTGAGTACAGTTTTGAAGATTTGATACGGCATGACCTTTCACATTTCCTCATCAAAACTCTTCACTAAAATTGGCTGAAATGTCCCAATTTTTTGCACGAAACAGCTCATTGCTGCAAGGCATCTTGACTTGCTGAAAATGAGATGACTTAAGATAATTAAATGTTGATAATTAGCAAAAAAAAACGAATTAAGTTGCCGCAGCACCAAGAAAACACGTCTTGCCTGAACAAGTGCGAAGTGTTCACCCAGAGAGAGAGAGAGAGAGAGAGAGAGAGAGAGAGTTGACCGTGCTTCAAATTAACCGGTCAGCACGATTTTACCGTGTGTTTACAACATACCAGGAACTGCAGTGGAGGTCAGGATTGTGCAAAACTCAGATTGTGGATTCAGTGAACGACGACCACTTGTGCCTCATCTGTGACACACGACTTACCCGGTCCTAGTCGTCCAGGTCTTCGCGTTTGCAGGTATGGATTTTTTTATTCGCTTCGCTTTTTTTTCCGTAAAAGAACCTTTAAGACTACTAGTTGGAATCTGAAATCGGGTTGAAAAAAATTGGTGTCAAGGACAATGTTCCCTGTAGTCAAGCCTCTTTAACCCCCTCACTCATCCTTGCCTTTTCCTCTCTCTCGCTTGCTTGCTTGCTGGCGCCCTTGCTGGCTCTATGTTAAACATTCAAAAGCTGGAAATCGCAACAGAAAGATGTAAAGCACCTGCATGTTTATAACAGTGTCAGCATTTTACTCCCAGATGACTTTTTTAAGCAAAAAATTCGAGGTAAGAGGGTCACATCGTGATCAAGCACCATCCTTTTGGTTGCAATATGTTTGTAATAAAAAGACAACAACCATTACAGAATACAGCTATGAGAACAGTGGACTTACGTTTTGGTAGAAGGGGCAGGAAGGGAGGGAGGGAGTGTGGGGAATGGAGGTCTAAGAAGTACCTTTTTTCTTTTCGCTGCAGATCACTAATTTCTTTCCATAGATCCCCAAACCGTGAAAGAACAGTCAGCTGTGACTGTACATCTCTCAGAACAACAGTGACAGTGACAGAACAGTTGGCTGTGACTGTACACCTCAAACAGTGACAGAACAGTCAGCTGTGACTGTACACCTCAAACAGTGACAGAACAGTCCGCTGTGACTGTACACCTCAAACAGTGACAGAACAGTCCAGTGTGACTGTACACCTCAAACAGTGACAGAACAGTCAGCTGTGACTGTACACCTCAAACAGTGACAGAACAGTTCACTGTGACTGTACACCTCAAACAGTGACAGAACAGTCCGCTGTGACTGTAGTCACTCCAAGCAAAGCAGAAAGAAGGGAATGGGTATCTGATTCAGATCAGGAAAGGCTAGGGCAGCTGAAGGAGAGGATGGATGCTCTCCTCTGACACTGTCTAGGCCATGTTTAGACGGGAAGAAAATGGAAATAATGGCAACTTCTGAAGACCTTGACCAAATGCATGCTTTGGGATATTTGCCCTGTGCACGTAGCAAAACATACTCAAAAAATGAACGCAAATTGAAGCCAAATTAAAAACGATAGCAATGTCCTATTTTTTTGAGCGTGTACAAATCACACGTGGGACTGATATCTTATGAACATTACTTTCATATTTTTGAAACACTTTCCATGACAGTCTTTTAAGCAGACAGAATCATCACATACATACCTGCCAAATGTGTATAGAGAAGTAAGTGGCTGTGAATATTTAAGGTAGTGTATTTTTACTACAGTCATGGAAAGATTTCATTTTGCACACTTCTCACATTTAAACTTTCCCCCGTCCTATATCAAAATATATTTTGTTTCTTTCTTGGCGCACGCACCC
>JADBJO010024168.1:5000-7500 GCA_016801955.1 Conus betulinus
CTCACTAGGCTGTCTGAACGATTGGAATGTAGGTACACATACATTAACGAACGTCACAATGTAACACCTTCGGTTTTAAATAAATTCATTTCCACTGTACAATCACGTAGTTTGACAAGAAATGTGAAAATTTGAACAGCAGCAAGCTAATGCTTGTAATGTGTTCAAATGTCTATAATTACACATGTGACAAAGGAAATGGCAGGAGACTATTCAAGTTACCCTACTAAAAACAAGACGCAAAAAAGATATACATACCCCACCTGCATGCACACATACATACATTACATATATACGTATACATAAATGCAAATAATTACGTACAAAATCGAAGAAGAATAAGAAAAGATAGTTGTAAAGAAAAGAGTAAGCAATAAAGACAAGAAAATGCATGCGAATCAGCCACTCGCTAATTATTGACCTTTGTTATGAAGCGTTGACAGAGAGGGGGGGGGGGGGCGGGGAGGGGAGAGGAAGAGAGAGAGAGAGAGAGAGAGAGAGAGAGAGAGAGAGAGAGAGAGAGAGCTCCAGGATCGAATCCAAAAAGCCTCTCAGATAGATAGATAGATAGATAGATAGATAGAAGATAGATACAGACAGACAGAGAGAGAGAGAGAGAGAGGAGAGAGAGAGAGAGAGGAGAGATCGATAGATGGATCGATGGATGGATGGATGGACAGAGAGAGAGGAGTGGGTAGTAGGAAGATAGGTAGATAGAGAGACAGGAGGACCGACGATAGACAGACAGACCGAGAGAGAGAGACCGACGACTGACTGACAGAGAGAAGCAAGCGGATAGCTGTCAGCAAAAGAGCGGTTAGCGTTCTGCCTCGTTGGTTGTGAAGTCAATCAAGATGGGACACTCTTTTTCAACGAAAACACGGCGGTACTTGTTGTCAAAAGAGCAGACGCTTCGGGTGACGAGTTTGGACGCCAGGTTGCTCGCAAGGCAAACAGACTGTGACTAGAAGGATCCAAAACCTCAAGTCTTCGCTCCAAGGTCCACCTAAAGCGCCCCCTCGCCCTCTCAGGGTTTTTGTATGCGTGTGAAACTTGAACACTCGCAGCAGGGTTACAAAGAAGAATTCTGGCGACTGAAATGAGATGCTGTAGTTTTTTATTATTATTATTATTATTTATTACTACTATCATCATCATCACCATCCGGTACACGATGGCACACGATAACAGTAAGTGACAATTTTTTGTGGCTTGGTAAGAAATACCAGGCGGCTATCTTCAATCTACATCAATTTTGCCAGGGCAGCGGGGAACCCCCCTGCTCTTTTTCGATTTTCAACTGCCGTGGGTTCTTTAACGTGTGCAAGGGGCCAGGAAGGCACACGGGTCTGAGTCGCTTATAGTCCCCATCCGATGGACTTGACGTTCAGCTCGATTTGTCATTCAAACTGGGAAAGAAAGGGCGAGAAAGGCAGGGCTCGAACCACGCACTTCTCACACGTTGGATTGGAAGGTGAAAAGGGATCGATCGAACACGCGCGGCCGTCATGGCGCGCCGGGGGGGGGGGGGGGGGGGGCGAACTCCTGGATCGTTGACGGTGCCCGGGTTCTTGGTGGGGGAAGTTGGTGAACCATGTCAGCTAGCTGGCTGTTGACTCGCTGTGTTGTGAGGGGTGACAGGCCGTGACGACCACCAGCAGGTGGCGGGGCGGGGGGTGGGGGGGGGGGGGGTGGGGGGTTAGGAGGGGGATAGCTGGTCTGCGTTCTTCACCTCATCCGTGGACTGGGCACTCACTAACCGGTCCTTTGACTGATAAAAACGGATCTAGCTTTAAAGTGAGACGACTGCCGGCGGAAATCTAAACAAATTGTAAATAAATGTTAGCGAACCGCCCAGAGAAACGTGGACAAACGAGTCACAAAAACAAAACGCGACGCGTTTCGACCTCTTAGGTCTTCTTCAGGTAAGATACAAACAAACAGGACAACGTTGAATCAACGCTTTCTTGCACTGAACTCTGAAGCGATCAAAGCTAAGTGGAATTTTCGTTGTCCTATTTGTTTGTGTTTTTGCCTGAAGAAGACCTAACAGGTCGAAACGCGTCGTGTTTTATCTTGTGACTCGTTTGTCCACGTTTCTCTGGGCGGTTCGCTAACATTTATTTAAGATTTGATGAACTCGGGACTGATCTTCGCCGGGGCAAGGGCAGGTTCCTCTGGATTTTGCTGCCTTAAAAAAAAAAAAAAAAAAAAGAAAGAAAGAAAAAAAGAAAAAAAAAAAAAAAAAAAAAAAAAAAAAAACAGAAAAAAAAACAGCCAGGTAAACAGAGAGAGGCTGGAAAGGCCAGACATGAGGAGGTTGACTAGCTTGCTAGAGGTGCGCTGGTGTGGATGGATGAGTGAAGAATGGGTTGTTGGAAGGTGTGTGTGAATTGTAAGGAGTGCGGATATGCTTGCGTGAGATGAGTCTCCTTGTTTTGTCTTGTGGTGGCCAGGTGTTTGTTGCAAAAACCCTGGGGTGAAAAGCCGTGTCACGTTC
>JADBJO010024168.1:12500-25530 GCA_016801955.1 Conus betulinus
GATGACAATAATAGCGGTGATGATACTAACGATGATTACGATGATGACAAGAATCACAGTGATGACACGAACGATGGTTATCATTGTGACAATGATAATGGTGATAACACTAACAAGGGGTTACTTTGATGACTACGATAATGGTGATGACACTATGACACACTGAGTACTGTAATGACAATAATGATGGTGATGTTACGAATGATGTTTACCCTGATAACAACCAAATCAACAGTTTACCTTTATCACAATAATGACAGTGATGACACTAATGTTAATCACAATTATGACAATAATAACAGCAATAAATGTGATTATATAAATAATGATCATGGTGAGGACAACAACAATGACATAAAGGTAATAATCAATAATGCTGACCACGGTGATGACAATGACAATAATAAAGATAATGACACTTTTGATGACCACGATCACGTCAGTGACAATGGTAATGGTGATGACACTTATGACGATGACGGTGATGACGATGATACTGGCGGTGTAACACTTATGACAATGACGGTGATGACGATGATAATAACGGTGAGGACGCTAATGACAATGACTGTGATATCTGTGCAGCCGGACGTCGTTGGTTGTCTGACCAAACTGTCGGAGCTATGGTGTGACAACAACCACATCACCTCCATGACACATGTGAGTTCCGCATTATTAATGATTTGGGAGGGAGGGAGGGGAAAAGGATGGGGAGAGAGAGAGAGAGAGAGAGAGAGAGAGAGAGAGAGAGAGAGAGAGAGAGACGAGAGAGAGAGAGAGAGAGAGACGTGTAATAGGAGAAAGAGTGGAAACAGAGGTGAGCGATTGACGTGAGTGTGTGTCAGATGGTATATTTAAATTATGGCTCTGTATTTACGAGATAAGGTCTCTCATTCTTAATTAAATGATTAATCTATCGACACAAAAAAATGTTTGTATAATTGTTTCTTTAAAGTTGTATTTTGTAGCCTAGTGAAAGTGACTGAAAAGAACAGAATAATTATTCCGCACCAGCCGCCGTGGCGAAGTGGTTAGCGTCGCGGACTCCCGGCTGGAAGGTCGTGGGTTCGAATCCCATCAGAAGTCATGTGGTCCTGACAACACTGCAGGTGTCTGTATCTCTCGGGCCTGGTTGACGCCGGGATATATATTATGAAAGGAAGCGTAGAGTACAGCCCTGTCATGTAGTCTCAGACCGAAATGGAAATCCGTAGCATCATCTTAATCATCCTCATTCTCATCGATCAGCATAAAAAAAAAAGTCTCAAATTCTGTGGCCCTTCATGCCCTGCTCTCATGGTGACCTCATTTCGATGTCCTCTCCACGTCTGTGGCCTTGGTTTGGTTCCGTCCGGGTCACCGTATCGGCGAGTCCATGGGGGCTGTCGTTGGACGGACGTGGTGGCGCCCTCCGGAGGGAGAGCTCACTCACGCCGGCTCCGCGACTAAGCAATTATTGTCGTCAGTAGGGGGCTTAGTAGGTGGTGTCCTGCGTATGTTAGATCATAACAGGCGCCACTGAACACCACTGAGTGACTCGGCAGCAGTGCATTGTCTCGAACAATGACAATGATGATGATGATGAAAAAAAGTATTTCAAGAATTAAAGTAATAAAGAGAGGATGCCACCACTTTTAGTAACGATATGATGACAGTAGTTGTAGTATTAATAGCGGCTCTACAGACAGAGAGGGAGGAACGAGAGGGTTAGAGGATTGTCGGACAGCACGGTTGTGGTGGCAACTGTGTTAATGGTGATGATGAAAGTGATGATAATGGCAATGATCATGATGATGGTAATGAAATAACAACAATAATAGTAATATTGATATTAATGACGACAACAACAACAACAACAATAATGAAAATAAATAATAACTAATAATAATAATAATAATAATAATAATAATAAAATAATAATAATGATGATGATGATGATGATGATGATGATGATGATGATGATGATGATGATGATGATGTTGATGATGATGATGATGATGATTGTCATTAGTATTATCGTTGTTGTTATCATTATAACAGTAATGATAATGATAATGATGATGATGATGATAATAAAACAGTAATGATAGTAATGGTAATAAAAATATTGATGGTAATGATAATGATGATGATAATAGTAATAGC
Source organism: Conus betulinus (assembly GCA_016801955.1). Lineage (NCBI taxonomy): Eukaryota > Metazoa > Mollusca > Gastropoda > Neogastropoda > Conidae > Conus > Conus betulinus. The sequence continues at coordinate 14,646 of JADBJO010024168.1, forward strand.
TAGAAGAAGAAGAGAAGAAGAAGAAGAATAGTAATAATAATGAGAACGATGATGATGACGACGACGACGACGACGACGATGACGACGACGACGACGACGATGATGATGATGATGATGATGATGATGATGATGATGATGATGATGATGATGAGGTAAGGGAGGAAAGAGGAAGGAGGACGGAGAGGGGGGGAGAGGGAGAACAAGGAGGAGAAGAAGGAAGATACCGATTATGGGAAAGATAGAATCTGATAAGAATATTAAAAGTTTGATAATATCATGAGTATATATCAGAAAGTAATATAGTGATAATATAATAGAGGTTGGAAAAATGGTAGGTTGTGTGCTCATGTTGTAAATGTGCTGTTTTCCATATATGTATATGTTTGTGTGTTCGTGTCGTAAATGTTGTGTTCTCATATTGTGACATGTTGTGTGCTCTTGTTACAATTGTTGTGTTCTCATATTGTAGACGTTGTGTTCGGGCATCTGACGTTGATGTGGTTCACACTGTAGATGCAGTGTGTTCACATTGTGGCCGTTGTGTGCCTACGTTGTCTATGGAGGGGGCTCACACCGTTGATGGGTGTGTTCCCACTGTGGATGATGCTGTTTACGTCATGGAGGGGCAGTGTGTCTAGACTATGGATGGGCGGCTTGTGTTTCACACCATGGGTGGTGGTGTGTTGACACTGTGAATGTGATATATCTACGCTGTGAATGTGGTGTTTTGCACGATGTGGATGGGCTGTGTTGACACTGTGGATGTGGTGTGTTGACACTGTGGGGTGTGGTGTGTTGATACTGTGAATGTGGTGTGTGTTGACACTGTGAATGTGGTTGTGTTCATTCTGTGGCTGTGGCGTATGTGCACGCTGTGGATGTGGTGTATGTTCACAATGTGGATGTGGTGTATGTTCACGCTGTGGATGTGGTGTGTGTTTCACACTGTGGACGGGGTGGTGTGTTTTCACGCTGTGAACGCGGTGTGTTCACACTGTGGATGTGCTGTGTTTCACATTGTGACGTGGTGTGTGTTCACACTGTGGACGTGGTTGTATTTTCACACTGTGCACGCGGTGTGTTCACACTGTGGATGTGCTGTGTTTCACTCTGTGGATGTGTGCTGTGGTTCACAATGTGCACGGTTTGTGTGTGTGTTCACACTGTGCACGTGGTGTGTTCACACTGTGGATGTGGTGTCTTCACATTGTGCACGTGGTGTGTGTTCACACTGTGGACGTGGTGTGTGTTCACACTGTGCACGTGGTGTGTTCACACTGTGGATGTGGTGTCTTCACACTGTGGACGTGGTGTGTGTTTCACACTGTGGACGTGGTGTTTGTTCACACGTGTGCACGTGTGTGTTCACACTGTGCACGTGGTGTGTTCACACAACGTGCACTGGTTGTGTGTTCACACTGTGCACGTGGTGTGTTCACACTGTGCACGTGGTGTATTCACACTGTGGACCGTGGTGTTGTTCACACTGTTGGACGTGTGTGTGTGTTCACACTGTGCACGTGGTGTGTTCACACTGTGCACGTGGTGTGTTCACACTGTGCACGTGGTGTGTTCACACTGTGCACGTGGTGGTGTGTTCACGCACTGTGCACGTGGTGTATTCACACTGTGGACGTGTGTGTTTCACACTGTGGACGTGGTGTGTGTTCACACTGTGGACTGTGCACGTGGTGTGTTCACACTGTCGATGTGGTGTGTTCACACTGTGCACGTGGTGTGTGTTCACACTGTGCACGTGGTGTGTTCACACTGCGGATGCGGCGTGCTGACCCAGTGACGTGTTTTGTTCCCTGCCAGACGGTGGGACGGTGGGCGGTCTGAAGCAGCTGATGTTTCTGGGACGCCTCGCGGAACCACTGACCTCCCTGCCAGGGGAGATCGAGGGCTGCTCCTCCCTGGCCGACCTGCATCTCACCTCCAACCTTCTCACCGCTCTGCCCGAGGCCATAGGTCTGCGCCCTGCCTGCTGTCTGTCTGCCCGTCTGTCTGTCTGTCTGTCTGTCTGCCCGTCTGTCTGTCTGTCTGTCTGTCTGCCTGTCTGCCTGTCTGTCTGTCTGTCTGTCTGCCCATCTAGCTGCCAGTGTGTGTATAGTAGGCTCACTTGTTGGGCCTGATTCGATACATCACAATCCCTGATCGATCCTGTGACCGCTTGTCTCTTTCTCCTGACTTGTCTTTTCTGTGTCTGTCTATGGACAGCGATTTTTTTTTGCTGACTGCTGCGATGTTACGATGAACACTGAGGCACAGTTACATGCTTTGAATGTCTGGCTACGAGAGACATACATGGTGTATCCCAAGCACCTCTTCTTCTGACGGTTTCAGTTTCATCAAAGGCGGCGTCACTGCGTGCGGACTAGTCCATAATACGCTACACCACATCCGCTAAGTTTTGAGACCACACTGCACATGGCAAAGTGCGCAGTAACTGGATGACGTTGTGTCTTCTTATTCATTTTCGACAGGTGGACAGTAATGGATGAGGTTGTGTCTTATTCATTTTTGACAGATGGACAGTGATGAACGAGGATGTGTCTTAATCATTTTTGACAGATGGACAGTGATAAATGAGGATGGTCTTATTCATTTTTGACAGATGGACAGTGATGAATGAGGATGTGTCTTTTTCATTTTCGACAGGTGCACAGTAAAATGGATGAGGATGTGTCTTATTCATTTTCGACAGGTGGACGGTAACGGATGAGATTGTGTCTCATGATTCATTTTTCGACAGGTGGACGGTAACGGATGAGATTGTGTGTCTCATTATTCATTTTTGACAGGTGGACGGTAACGGATGAGATTGTGTCTCATTATTCATTTTTGACAGGTGGACGGTAACGGATGAGATTGTGTCTCATTATTCATTTTCGACAGGTGGACGGTAACGGATGAGATTGTGTCTCATTATTCATTTTTGACAGGTGGACGGTAACGAATGAGATTGTGTCTCATTATTCATTTTTGACAGGTGGACGGTAACGGATGAGATTGTGTCTCATTATTCATTTTTTGACAGGTGGACGGTAACGGATGAGATTGTGTCTCATTATTCATTTCGACAGGTGGACGGTAACGGATGAGATTGTGTCTCATTATTCATTTTCGACAGGTGGTTGGTAACGGATGAGATTGTGTCTCATTATTCATTTTTGACAGGTGGACGGTAACGGATGAGATTGTGTCTCATTATTCATTTTTTGACAGGTGGACGGTAACGGATGAGATTGTGTCTCATTATTCATTTTTGACAGGTGGACGGTAACGGATGAGATTGTGTGTCTCATTATTCATTTTTTGACAGGTGGACGGTAACGGATGAGATTGTGTCTCATTATTCATTTTTGACAGGTGGACGGTAACGGATGAGATTGTGTCTCATTATTCATTTTCGACAGGTGCACAGTAATGGGTGAGAAGTTGTGTATCTTCTAGCTCTGATGGATGGGGGAGGGGGCCAGGGGCTGGGGGGGTTGTGCTGTAGACAATTTTGACAGGAGCACACTAATGGTCGGAGTTGTGTATCACCTAGTAGGATGAAGGCTGTGTATCGTCGCCAGTTCTGACCGATCCTCACTCACTAACGGATGGTACTGTACTCACACTAATGGATGTTATTGTACTCACACTATTGGATGGTATTGTACTCACACTAATGGATGGCATTGTACTCACACTAATGGATGGTACTGTACTCACACTAATGGATGGTATTGTACTCACACTAATGGATGGTATTGTACTCACACTAATGGATGGTATCGTATTCACACTAATGGATGGTATTGTACTCACACTAATGGATGGTATTGCACTCACACTAATGGATGGTATCGTGCTCACACTAATGAATGGTATTGACACTCACACTAATGGATTGTATTGTACTTACACTGATGGGTGGTATTGTACTCACACTAATGGATGGTATTGTACTCACGCTAATGGATGGTATTGTACTCACAAATGATGGTTAGGATTGTATTCACACTACTTGGTGGCATTCGGTTCACACTTTTGGATCGGCCTGTCTGCCATCCAGTCTTAAAGTCTAAATGAATGGGAAGGTGGTGGGATGGGCGGTCTGTCACCATCTAGTTTTGACAGACTCACACTTATGGATGGAGGTTGCATGCCTTCCAGTTCCAACAAGCTGACACTAAAGGGTGGAGGGAGTCTATCATCCTATTAAAGTCATCCACACTAATGGGAGGAGGGGGGTTTAACTCTAGCGTCGGGGTGGGGGTGTGTGGGTGGGGGGGGGGGGTTTAAATTTAACGCTGGTCACCCCGTTAGTTGTAAATGTCACAGTCAGTGTGATTTCAGATTCAAATCAAAGCTATTTATGTGTATGTGAGGGGGGTAGGGTGGACGTCTGCCTATTCTGAAGATAGTATGCCTTGCATCTTGGAATCCAGGTATAAGCACATGGTAGCAGTGCCGACAGGACAAGGCAGTATTTCATTGCGCCTGTATTGCCGGCTGTCATGGATAGCTAGGACTACATCCACGAGCGGCACCAGTAATGATCAGAAACTCCAGATTCCTCGAGGAGCATCGACCTCACAGCTGGAGTCACTGGCTGTTGTGTGTGGACTAGACGTCGATCTGCATCTGACGACGTTCAAACTCAACGATCCTTTGTTGACGTGCATGTTTCCGGGCACTTGTTGATGTGGATGTTTTCAGGGCACTTGTTGATGTGGATGTTTCAGGGCACGTTGATGTGGGTGTTTCAGGGCACTTGTTGATGTGGATGTTTTTTTCTTGTTGATGTGGATGTTTCAGTGCACTTGTGGATGTGGATGTTTCAGTGCACTTGTTGATGTGGATGTTTCAGTCCACTTGTTGATGTGGATGTTTCAGGGGCAGCTCATTAGTCTGACGACCCTAAAGGTGGGACGACAATCAGCTCATATCGCTCCCCTCCACACTGGGCAGGTCTGTTTCGTCAACGGCACAGAGATGGCAATGGGGGGGGGGGGGGGTGGGGGATGGGGAGGAGGGAGAGGGGCTAGTGAGAGGCGGACAGGAGGGGCCAGTTTGGCTTACGACACACAGATGGGGAGGGGGGGGGGGAGGGGTATGTGAGGTGGAGGGGGGATCCGGGTTGACAACACAGAGAGAGGTGGGAGTAGGGAAGTGGAGGGGAGCTGTTTGAGGTTTACAACCCCAGGGAAGAAGAGGAGAGGGGGGGGGGGTCCTGTTTTTACACCACAGAGAGCAGAAGGAGGCAAAAAAAAGGGGGGGGGGAAGCCATGGTCAGTTTGGTCTACATCACCGGAAGGGGAGAGGCGTGAAAGAGGTATCAGTTTGGTTTAAAACGGAGGCAGTTGAGGAGTGGGGTCGGTTTGGTTTATAACACACAGAGAGGGGGGGGGGGGGGGGGGGGGGGGAAGGGGAAGGAGGGAGAGTGGTCAGTCTGGTTTATAACACAGAGAGGGGGGAGGAGGAGGGGGAGCAGTCAGTTTGGTTTATAACACAGAGAGAGGAGTGTAGAGTGGTCAGTTTGGTTTATTAACACAGAGAGGGGGGGGGTGGAGGAGGGACAGCGGTCAATTTGGTTTATATCACAGAGGGGGGAAGGGGGGAGGGGAGTGAGAGTGGTCAGTTTGGATTATATCACAGCGAGGGGGCGGGAGGAGGGAGAGCGGTCATTTTGGTTTACAACCCAAGGGGTGGGGGGGGAGGAGAAGGGAGAGCGGTCATATTGGTTTATAACACAGAGAGGGGGGAGGGGATGGAGAGCGATCAGTTTGGTTTATATCTCAGAGGGGGGGAGGAGGGAGAGTGGTCAGTTTTTGGTTTATAACACAAAGAGGGGGGAGGAGGGGAGAGCGGTCAGTTTGGTTTATAACACAGAGAGGGGGAGGAGGGAGAGTGGTCAGTTTGGTTTATACACACAGAGAGGGGGAGGAGGGAGAGTGGTCAGTGGGTTTGGTTTATAACACACCGAGAGGGGGGGAGGAGGGAGAACGGTCAGTTTGGTTTATAACACAGAGAGGGGGAGGAGAGAGAGTGGTCAGTTTGGTTTATAACACAGAGAAGGGGGAGGAGGGAGAACGGTCAGTTTGGTTTATAACACAGAGAGGGGGAAGGAGGGAGAGCAGTGAGTTTGGTTTATAACACAGAGAGGGGGAGGAGGAGGGAGAGCGGTCAGTTTGGTTTATAGCACAGAGAGGGGGGGAGGAGGGAGAGCGATCAGTTTAGTTTTATAACACAGAGAGAGGGGGGAGGGGAGAGAACGATCAGTTTTGGTTTATAACACAGAGAGGGGGGAGGAGGAGGGAGAGCGATCAGTTTAGTTTATAACATAGAGAGGGGGAGGAGGGAGAGCAGTGAGTTTGGTTTATAACACAGAGAGGGTGGAGGGAGAGCGGTCAGTTTTTTAGTTTATAGCACAGAGAGGGGGGAGGGAGAGCGGTCACTTGGTTTATAGCACAGAGAGGGGGAGGGAGAGTGGTCAGTTTGATTTATAGCACAGAGAGGGAGGAGGAGGGAGAGCGGTCAGTTTTTGTTTTTGACACAGAGAGGGGGTGGAGGGAGAGTGGTCAGTTTGGTTTTATAACACACAGAGAGGGGGAGGAGGGAGAGTGGTCAGTTTGGTTTTATACATAGAGAGAGGGGGAGTGGTCAGAGTGGTCAGTTTGGTTTTATAGCAACAGAGGAGGGGGGAGGGAGAGCGGTCAGTTTTTGTTTTGACACAGAGAGGGGTGGAGGGAGAGCGGTCAGTTTGGTTTATAATACAGAGAGGGGGAGGGAGAGCGATCAGTTTGGTTTATAACACAGAGATGGGGGGAGGGAGAGCGGTCAGTTTGGTTTATAACACAGTAAAGGGGGGGGAGGGGTCAGGCGGGGTGGTGTGGGGGGAGGGGTCAGATTGATTTGTATAAACATAGACTGGGAGGAGGAGGGAAAAGGTGGAGGGTATGAAGGAATCCTTTATCATGACGCGCGCGCGTGTTTGGTGTGTGTGTGTGTGTTGTGTGTGTGTGTGCGTGTGTGTATGTGCGGTGCATGCATATATATATATATATATATATATATATATATATATATATATATATATATATATATATATATATATATATATGTTGTTGTGTGTGTGCGTGTGCGTGTGTGGTGTATGTGTGTGTGTATGCGTGTGTGTGTGTGTGTGTGTGTGTGTGTGTGCGCGCGCACACACACACACACACACACACACACACACACACACACACACACACACACACACACACGCTCGCGCGCACGACTCTGATGACGTGATGGTTTGTGGTGCAGACTGACGGCGCTGTCAGAGCTGAACGTCAGTGTGTCAACGACCTGGAGGAGCTGCCGGTCAGTGTGGGTCTCCTTCTCTGCTGCGGAACCTGCGGACACTGTACGCTGACGACAACCTCCTGACCCATCTGCCAGCCGAGGTACACCCGGCCCCACACCAACCTCCTTATCCACACAAGAATAACATTATTCTGCAGATGCAGTGAAGGGTGGACATGTATCTCACCATGACTCCATATCCAAAACCATTCTACAGGGTACACTGGAGGGTGGACATATATATCTCACCATGACTCATTGTCCAAGATCATTCTACAGGGTACAGTGGAGGGTGACATGTATCTCACCATGACTCCCTGTCCAAAACCATTCTACAGGGTACAGTGGATGGTGGACATGTATCTCCCTATGACTCCCTGTCTAAAAATTACTCTGCGATGTACAATGGAGGGTGGACACGTATCTCTCCATAACTCCCTGTCCAAAACCATTTCATAGGAACACAGTAGTGGAGATGGACATGTATCTCAGGGACATGATCCGGGTCAAGGACCAATGTTCCACGCACGGGTGCAGTACAAGGTGGACATGTAGTCTCACTAGGATTCCATGTCCACGGTCATTTGACAGGGGAAAAAAACGGCCATGCAGTTCACCGAGACTCCGTGCCCCCGCCCCATTCTACTGTGGAGTGTGAACTTGTTTCTCTTCATGATTCAATGTCCAGGATCAGTGTGAGGTAGGGTGGGGGGTGGGGGGGGAGTGGGACGGAACGGGGAGCAGGTAGGTTTTTTTTTTTTGTTTGTTTGTGGTATTTTCAGGTAGGCAGATGTGTTTTCTGTGTGGTTTTTTCAGGTGGGGCAGCTGAAGTTTTATGTGGCATTTTTCAGGTGCCAGCCCAAGCTTTATACGGCATTTTCATGTGGGCAGCCATAGCTTTACGTGGTAATGTTCAGGTGGGCAGCTGTAGCTCTATGTGGTATTTTCAGGTGGGCAGTTTTACTCCTCTATGTGGTTTTTTCAGGTGGGCAGCTAGCAGCTCTATGTGGTATTTTTCAGGTGGGCAACTACAGCTCTATGTGGTTTTTTTCAGGTGGGCAACTGCATGTCTATGTAGTATTTTTCAGGTGGGCAACTGCAGCTCTATGTGGTATTTTTAGGTGGGCAGCTGCATGTCTATGTAGTATTTTCAGGTGGGCAGCTGTAGCTCTATGTGATATTTTAGGTGGGCTGCTATGTGGTATTTTTCAGGTGGGCAGGCTTGCAGCTCTATGTGGTATCGTATCAGTAGGCAGCTTGCAGCTCTATGTGGCATCCTCAGGTGGGCAGCTTGCAGCTCTGTGTGGTATTTTTCAGGTGGGCAGCTTGCAGCCCCTGTGTGGTATTTTCAGGTGTGGGGCAGCTTGCAGCCCTGTGTGGTATTTTCAGGTGGGCAGCTTGCAGCTCTGTGTGGTATTTTTCAGGTGGGCAGCTTGCAGCTCTATGTGATATATTCAGGTGGGCAGCTTACAGCTCTATGTGGCATTTTTATTTTGGGCAGCTTGCAGCTCTATGTGGTATTTTCAGGTGGGCAGCTTGCCAGCTCTGTGTGGTATCTTCAGGTGGGCAGATTTGCAGCTCTGTGTGGTATCTTCAGGTGGGCAGATTGCAGCTCTGTGTAGTATTTTCAGGTGGGCAGCTTGCAGCTCTGTGTGGAATTTTCAGGTGGGCAGTTTGCAGCTCTGTGTGGTGTTTTCAGGTGGGGGCAGCTTGCAGCTCTGTGTGTATTTTTCAGGTGGGGCAGCTTGCAGCTCTGTGTGGAATTTTCAGGTGGGCAGCTTGCAGCTCTGTGTGGTATTTTTATTTGGGCAGCCTGCAGCTCTGTGTGGTATTTTCAGGTGGGCAGCCTGCAGCTCTGTGTGGTGTTTTTCAGGTGGGCAGCTTGCAGCTCTGTGTGGTATTTTTTATTTGGGCAGCCTGCAGCTCTGTTGTGGTATTTTCAGGTGGGGCAGCTTGCAGCTCTGTGTGGTATTTTCAGGTGGGCAGCTGCAGCGGCCTCACAGTGCTGTCTGTACGCGGCAACAGACTGACTTACGTTCCTGACGAGCTGGGCCGCATCCCCCGCCTGCGCGTGCTCAACCTCAGCCACAACCGCCTGGCTTACCTCCCCTACACCATCGTCAAGCTCAAAGAGCTGCAGGCCCTGTGGCTGAGCGAAAATCAGGTCAGAGAGTTTGACAATGCTGGCAACTGAGTTCAGAGGTCACAGTGCTTGCAACTCAGTTCAGAGGTCACAGTGCTGGCAACTCAGTTTCAGAGGTCACAGTGCTTCCAACTCAGTGTTCAGAGGTCACAGTGCCTGCAACTCAGTTCAGAGGGTCACAGTGCTTGCGACTCAGTTCAGAGGTCACCAGTGCTGGCAACTCAGTTCAGAGGTTAGAGTGCGTACAACTCAGTTTTCAGAGGTTACAGTGCTTACAACTCAGCTCAGAGGTTACAGTGCTTACAACTCAGTTCAGAGGTTACAGTGCTTACAACTCAGTTCAGAGGTTACAGTGCTTACAAATCAGTTCAGAGGTCACAGTGCTTGCAACTCAGTTCAGAGGTCACAGTGCTTACAACTCAGTTCAGAGGTTACAGTGCTTACAACCTCAGTTCAGAGGTTACAGTGCTTACAACTCAGTTCAGAGGTTACAGTGCTTGCAACTCAGTTCAGAGGTCACAGTGCTTGCAACTCAGTTCAGAGGTCACAGTGCTTACAACTCAGTTCAGAGGTCACAGTGCTTACAGTGTAGTTCAAGGTGGCGTGGTGCTTATACCATAGAATGTAGCAAAGCAAGCCAAAGCAAGTTAAACATGCCATAGAGAATGGAAAGTAACCTTTCCCTAAAAGAAAATGGAAAAACGGATATGAGAATTATTGTCCACAGCTAAGACATCGGGAACAGCAGGCCTGATGATGGGTAGAGGTGTTTCCTGTGTGGTGTCAGGTGCGAGTTAAAGTGTGAAGGTGTTTTTTCTATGTAGGGTGTCAGGTGCGAGTTAAAGTGTGTAGGTGTTTTTTCTATGGTGGGTGTTAGGTGCGAGTTAAAGTGTGCAGGTGTTTTCTATGTGGGGTGTTAGGTGCGAGTTAAAGTGTGAAGGTGTTTTTCTATGTGGGGTGTTAGGTGCGAGTTAAAGTGTGCAGGTGTTTTCTATGTGGGGTGTCAGGTGCGAGTTAAAGTGTGTAGTGTTTTTCTATGTGGGTTGGTCCAGTGCGAGTTAAAGTGTGAAGGTGTTTTTTCTATGTGGTGTCAGGTACGAGTGGAAGTGTGAAGGTGGTTAAGTGGTTGTCCCTATGTGGTGTCAGGTACGAGTGGAGTGTGAAGGCGTGTTCTGTGTGGCAGAAGACGGCACTTGAAGAGTATAGAGAGGTATGTGTGTTTTTCAAGAACTCGTCCCCCCTCATTCCCCCTTCAGTCAGATCAGGAGGACGACCCGGTCCCCGCAAAATCCTCACGTGGCTACCTCCGGCCACAGACCACATCCATCACACCAGGTCAGAGGTCGTCACTGTGTCGCCCCAGGCCCACACCGCGCACTTTTCACAATCCAGCACACAGGT
>JADBJO010024169.1:0-10000 GCA_016801955.1 Conus betulinus
GACACACCCACGCACACACACCCACACACACACACGCTGCTTTAAGAAATCTTCCATTTTGAGCCAGGCACGCAGCTGACTCCAAGCCTTTGTCAACATGTCTGCTATGTATGTCAGGAAATCCATACACATGCTGCCAATCCAGGAACAACACACACACCAACAGGACGGCCCATGCTGCCCATCATGAAGTCAATGACCTATCTAGTATCACGTGAAACAAATAACACAGAAATCATCTGACCTCTCAAGCTCAGATCATGTGGAAAAATGCTCAAGAAAAACCCAAGCTATTTTCACATAACCAAACACTATGCACAAGGTGCTGGAACAAGTCGGAGCACAAATGAGGAAGAAACATGATATGCTTCCAAGTTCCATTAAACTTGCTAAACTTCCCAATGCTAAATAGAAAAAAGCATCAAGTTTGTTCCAGTGTATTACGACAGTGCTGTCTGACAGAAGTCATAGCATAACACTGTTACCAAGATGTAGCAATCTTATATATATACATATGTATATATAGAGTGAGAGTTCTTTTTCTTACTTTCCATTGGTGACTGTGAAATGAAGGTGGAATAGTGTGATTGGAAGGCTAGGAAGGGGAGTGTAGCATGTGAAGGGAGAAGTAGAAGAACAACAAGGGGGATACATTATGTATGTATGTATATTAAGTATGTGTGGGCATGGTTTATCGTTCATTGCTGAACACCAGCAACCTCTAATGACCATGGAGAATCTATGCCAGAACTACCATGATCCTTGTGTCAGCTCGGCTATTAAGATCATGATCTGACCTCTAATGACCATGGAGAATCTATGCCAGAACTATCAGGACCCTTGTGTCAGCTCTGCTATTGAGATCATGATCTGGGGTGAAAAACTGAGATCTAACATGATCCTGTGTCACAGGTGCAGACCCAAGAACCATTTTTCCACACTTAAGTACCATGCAGGGTCCAATGTTATGAGCCTTCCAGTTTTACACATGAACATGGTCAACTGCTTGCTGTCATATAAATAAAGTTTTAAACAGAAAGGGTACTGGTTCCGCAAGGCAATACAACAGATTACAGGACAAAGAGTTACAAAGTGTGTTGTCCTGTAATCTGAATCTGTTTGTCTAGTCTTGCAGAACTAATACCCTTTCTATTTACAACTTGCTTCAATTTCCGCCCTCAGTCACCTCGCTCTGAACTAAACATAAACAACAAATCTCTGTGTGTGTCTGTGTCATTTACATCATGTATGTTAAAACGGCAGAACATTCTGATCTGGGACATTCAGTTAATATTCTTGTGTATCTACACAGCAAAGTTCAGCGCGCATCCAAAACTCCTTTGTACTTGCATTAGTGAATGAGCGAAGCAATTGCACAGCTCAAAGAACCCCCAAAATAGCCAGAGTGCACTGTGGTAAAAGTAGTTAGAACATGCGAACTGTTATTCCAATGGTCTCAAATTTCATTGCCATAAGGAACTTGTTCTTTTGTTTGTACACTGTTAACAGCTCTGCTCTATTGGGCAAACAACTAGCACAAAAGACAGCGCTACACTGTGTGAATAATACACAGTCTCCTCTGAACTCTGTTTACATTGCCAGCAATCTGACTCATCTATGCGAATGCTTCTCCCACATCAGCCACAACTACTCATTCATCCCCCACACTCCACTTGACATGTCCCTGTCCCATAGTCACTGGCTCACAGGCTGGAAGACCTTCACTTGCAGCCTGGGGATGGACTGGACGTCAGCGACTGGTAACGGTTCTTGTCATAGGTTCTGCCATACCCTGTGACATCGCGTAACATGATCAGACTGTGCAAGGTGTTAATCAGTCATGTTATGTCAGGCTGTGGCACATCTCAAAACAAAAACGTAACAAAGAATCATTTGGGTTGTAAAGAAGCAACGCAAAGGTTCAAAGCAGCAGTCACCACTTTGTCTGCCACTTGTCGACAATGCAGTGCTTGGGTATGATGTGTTAGCAAGACAGCCACCACAGTGAATGAAAGGAATGAATACTGTTAGAACCAATGCTGCTGATGATCCTGGCTGGGCCTGGTCACCAATGTTGTAATGGGCCCTTGACCTTGCAGGCTGGAGGAGGCAGGGAAGTTTTTGTTAGTCTGCTGGCTTTGCTGTGCTGAAGGAAGACAGGATAAAGAGTGCAGGCATTACTTGCTGTATTGAAGGAAGACAGGATAAAGAGTGCAGGCATTACTTGCTGTGTTGAAGGAAGACAGGATAAAGAGTGCAGGCATTACTTGCTGTGTTGAAGGAAGACAGGATAAAGAGTGCAGGCATTACTTGCTGTGTTGAAGACAGAATAAAGAGTGTAGGCATTACTTGCTGTGTTGAAGACAGGATAAAGAGTGCAGGCATTACTTGCTGTATTGAAGTAAGACAAGATAAAGGAAGAGTGCAGGCATTACTTGCTGTGTGTGAAGGAAGACAGGATAAAGAGTGCAGGCATTACTTGCTGTACTGAAGTAAGACAGGATAAAGGAAGAGTGCAGGCATTACTTGCTGTATTGAAGGAAGACAGGATAAAGAGTGCAGGCATTACTTGCTGTACTGAAGTAAGACAGGATAAAGGAAGAGTGCAGGCATTACTTGCTGTATTGAAGTAAGACAGGACAAAGGAAGATTGCAGGCATTACTTGCTGTATTGAAGTAAGACAGGACAAAGGAAGAGTGCAGGCATTACTTGCTGTATTGAAAGAAGACAGGATAAAGGAAGAGTGCAGGCATTACTTGCTGTGTTGAAGACAGACAGGATAAAGAGTGCAAACATTACTTGCTGTATTGAACAAGACAGGATAAAGAGTACAGGCATTACTTGCTGTACTGAAGGAAGACAGGATAAAGAAAGAGTGCAGGCATTACTTGCTGTATTGAAGGAAGACAGGGTAAAGGAAGAGTGCAGGCATTACTTGCTGTATTGAAGGATGACAGGATAGAGGAAGAGTGCAGGCATTACTTGCTGTATTGAAGCAAGACAGGATAAAGAGTGCAGGCATTACTTGCTGTATTGAAGGAGACAGGATAGAGGAAGAGTGCAGGCATTACTTGCTGTATTGAAGGAAGACAGGATAAAGGAAGAGTGCAGGCATTACTGCTAAGACGTAGAAACAGGAAGAGTGGGGGCAGTACGACAGGCTGCCATTCTAGGATGGGTTTTTGTGTGAAGTGTGTGTGTGAGTGTGTGTGTGTGTGTGTGTGTGTGTGTGTGTGTGTGTGTGTGTTGTGTGTGTGTGTGTGTGTGTTGTGTGTGTGCATGTGTGCGTGCGTGCATGTGTTTTTTTTTTCTTATTTTGAGGGGGGTTGGTGAGGACAGGATTTCAGGAATTTTTCACATTTCTTCCTGAAGAGCCCTGATAACAGTTTCAAACTGTGCCCCACTCAGGCTGTTGAAATGCTAGGAATTAAAAACCAAGTTGACAAAGATCATTTTCGTCAGACAGAATGGCGAAGCTGCTCTTCTGTGAAGACCTTCAGATCTCAGGACTTCCGTGTTGTCTGCTAACACACAGATCATGCCACCAGAGCTCAGACAATTCAATTTCCACTCTTCTTTTTCCATCCCTGCTTTTTTGATCACCTGACAACAACAACAACAACAACAAAATTTCCCCTGATTTCCAGTTTTAGTCTTTCATGAAGTCTGTCACATTATGGAGAAGTGGGAACCGTATGTGTGTGTGTGTGTGTGTGTGTGTGTGTGTGTGTGTGTGTGTGTGTTAATAATTAAGTCTGCTTTATTTTTTCTTCTAAAGAATAAAAATCAGATGTCGTGGCTACCATGACATGCACAAAAACAAAAACAACAGTAATCCCCATCTCTCTCCTTCCCCTTAACGTACAAGAGAGAGAGAGAGAGAGAGAGAGAGAGACAGAGAGAGAGACAGACAGACTGAGACAGAGACAGAGAGTGACAGCAATAGTGAACAGAGAGACAGACAGACAGTCAGTCAGACAGACAGACAGACTAACAGACAGACAGGCAGACAGCAAGAGAGAGAGAGAGACAGACAGACAGACAGACAAGCAGACAGACAGGCGGAGACAGACAGAGTAACACACCGAGAGAAACAGGGGAAGAGAATGCAGAAATGACTTTCCCAAATGACAGACTCACCGTATGGAAAGTAGCGCACCAGCATCTCTATTGTTGTGTTCACTTTCAGCACCTTGACCGCCTGCCACAACATCAAAAAAAGCACAGTCAACACACCATCTCTATTGTTGTGTTCAGCACCTTGACCGCCTGCCACAACATCAAAGAAAGCACAGTCACACACCATCTCTATTGTTGTGTTCAGCACCTTGACCGCCTGCCACAACATCAAAGAAAGCACAGTCAACACACCATCTCTATTGTTGTGTTCAGCACCTTGACCGCCTGCCACAACATCAAAGAAAGCACAGTCAACAAACCATCTCTATTGCTGTGTTCACCTTCACTGTCTGCCAGAACATCAAAGCACAGTCAACAAACCATCTCTATTGTTGTGTTTTCACCTTCACTGCCTGCCAGAACATCAAAGCACAGTCAACAAACCATCTCTATTGCTGTGTTCACCCTTCACTGCCTGCCAGAACATCAAAGCACAGTCAACAAACCATCTCTATTGTTGTGTTCACCTTCACTGCCTGCCAGAACATCAAAGCACAGTCAACAACCATCTCTATTGTTGTGTGTTCACCTTCACTGCCTGCCAGAACATCAAAGCACAGTCAACAAACCATCTCTATTGTTGTGTTCACCTTCACTGCCTGCCAGAACATCAAAGCACAGTCAACAAACCATCTCTATTGTTGTGTTCACCTTTCACTGCCTGCCAGAACATCAAAGCACAGTCAACAAACCATCTCTATTGTTGTGTTCACCTTCACTGCCTGCCAGAACATCAAAGAAACCACAGGCAACAGACCATTCTCTCTGTCTCCGCAAGGACAATGACAGAAGCCTGAGCGTCTGTAGGCTACGTAGCATTTTCGTTCCCATTAGATGGACAGAGCTCTCCATTCTCTGACAGAGCAGTGGAAAGTCTGGGAGTTGGAGACAAAACCACATGGGCACAGGGAAAGCACAGACCTCCACCAACATCAGCCACATCTTGGATCCACTCTTTGACCCAGTCTGGCTGCACAGATCTGAATCAAAGTTCAAAGGGTGAACCTCCAGGTCACATTCCACCTTTCTGCCATCATTTTCTTCTCTCTCTCTCTCTTGTTTCAAGTTGGTTCGGTGGCTTCTGCATAATCACACATTCTGAACAGCCTCCTCTTGCCCCCCTTTATACCATCACCTTCCCTCATTTCACATTAGCCCTCTTCACACACCATTATTTTTGGTTTCCTGCTGTGCAGAATGCTGTTGTTGAAGCCTGTGTCGGCATAACGTGTGCTCTGGCGGTGCTTAACACATACATGATCTGCACACGCACTTGGCTGCGTCTCCATAACACCTTCCCTGGTGTCAGCGTCGCTTGGCATGACCTCTTCCTTAGGGGCTGTTGGCACTGGGTTAGCCCACCAAAATTTATCACAGAGCAGACCGCTGGCCCATGAAGTTGGCAAGGTGTATTTCCATTGGCCATTTACTTTGGGCAAATGACATCAGTGTTCTTAACTGAACATTCTGAGATCCCCGCATGCTAACGGGAACAGGAAGGCGGGGAGGGGAGAGGTTTGCCTAAACCCAACTTTTGTTTCTTTAGCTGAAATTATTTCCTGGAAAGCACAGAATGTTTCTAACATCAGAATTCCACCAAACTGTGGATGATTTTAACTCTCTCTTCAGTTCTTTCCCTTGAATTTCGATCATGGTGATCGACGGTTTTTTTCTTCCCGGAATTATGGTATTGACAACAACATTTTTGTTACCTGGAGCAATGTATCACCTAAAAAAACCCGAAACTGACACATTCATCACAAAATATTTTTACTTTAGAAATAATGCACAGCACGTTACGAAGAATTCATGCAAAAATCTCAAAAACTGTTGAAAGCTAAGCCATGGCAAATTATCCAAGTTAATGTTGAGAAAAGGACGGAAACATGTTGTCCAGATATGGAAACAAATCATCCATGTTCATGTTCCTCATCAAGCTGATGGTTGTAACGATCAACAAATAAAAAGACCATGGCTGCTGTAGTTCCACAGCCCCCCCACTTACATCTGCATGATCCAAGCTCTCAATGTTGTTCACCTCCCCCCACTTACATCTTCATGATCCACGCTCTCAAAGTCAATGTTGTTCACCTCCCCCCACTTACATCTGCATGATCCACGCTCTCACAGTCAATGCTGTTCACCTCCCCCCACTTACATCTGCATGATCCACGCTCTCACAGTCAGTGTTGTACACCTCCCCCCACTTACATCTGCATGATCCACGCTCTCACAGTCAGTGTTGTACACCTCCCCCCACTTACATCTGCATGATCCCACGCTCTCACAGTCAATGCTGTTCACCTCCCCCCACTTACATCTGCATGATCCACGCTCTCACAGTCAGTGTTGTACACCTCCCCCCACTTACATCTGCATGATCCACGCTCTCAAAGTCAATGCTGTTCACCTCCCCCCACTTACATCTGCATGATCCAAGCTCTCAAAGTTAATGTTGTTCATCTCCCCCTACTTACATCTGCATGATCCAAGCTCTCAAAGTCAATGTTGTGTTCACCTCCCTCTACTTATATCTGCATGATCCAAGCTCTCAATGTTGTTTCACCTCCTCCCCCCACTTGATCTGCATGATCCAAGCTCTCAATGTTGTTCACCTCCCCCTACTTACATCTGCATGGTCCAAGCTCTCAAAGTCAGTGTTGTTCACCTCCCCCTACTTACATCTGCATGGTCCAAGCTCTCAAAGTCAATGTTGTTCACCATCAGAATCTGCAGACAGATTAAGGTATGGCTTTGTATTCACATGAACATTTTCTGCCTCTCTACCCACTGCCTCCCTGCCCCCCCCACTCCCCACCCCAGCCACACTCATATGCACTCTCCCCCCCCACCTCTGTCACACAACACACACACCATCCTCCTACATACAGATAATTTAACTTAGTGCAGATGCACAAAGATACATCTGTAACAATCATACTAATAACACAATGTGACAGTCCCTTCATACTAATAACACAATATGGACAGTCCCTTCATACTAATAACACAATGTGGACAGTCCCTTCATACTAATAACACAATGTGGACAGTCCCTTCATACTAATAACACAATGTGGACAGTCCCTTCATACTAATAACACAATATGGACAGTCCCTTCATACTAATAACACAATGTGGACAGTCCCTTCATACTAATAACACAATGTGGACAGTCCCTTCATTCTAGCTTATCACATTTCCCCATTTCACATCAGCCCTCTTCAGACACCATCCAAAAAAAGAAACAAAAAAAAATCCTTATGAAAGCTTAGTGACCATTAGTTTTAAAGACAACAAGGATAATGGATTTACTGGAACGTGAATTTTGGAGAATTTGATGATGATTATCATACATACATCTGTGCATCAGTACAAACACACACACACACATGAACACACACACACATGAACACACACACACACACACACACACACACACACACACACATGAAACACAAACACACACACACACACACATTCCACAGCTCACCAACCTGGTCCCCTTCCTTCAGTCCCAGCCGGTCGGCCTCACTGTCAGCCATCACCTGCCCACAACATCGGCACCAGCATCACACCACACTCCTCTTACATCCTCTGCCCACAACATCGGCACCAACATCAACCACACACTCCTCTTGCTACAATACATTCTCTGTCCACAACATCGGCACCAACATCAAACCACACTCCTCTTGCTACAATACATCCTAACATCACTCCCCAACCTTACGTCTTCCCACCCCATCTAGTTTCTGCAAAGGTTTTCATTAAAAAAAAAAAAAGAAGCCTCCTCAGTACTCTGGGTGATGAACATTGTCCATATTCAATGAAGGGGGGGAGATCACAAACACAAACGCCCCCTTGGGGAAACCAATGAAATACCCCAGTATGTGAAATACTCAGCTACAGCTTCTAAAATATCATTTCAAAATGTGTAAATGCTGAAAGAAATCAAACTGTGGGAAGTGATTACTGGCTGGATTTTGATAGCACTGACTGGTGTAGACACATCTTCCTCCTCCACCATAACCACCGTCCCCCTTCCCCCCCTGCTTCCCCCCCCCCCCCCCCCCCCCTCCTCCCCCCGCTTGTTGTATATACGACAGCTATCACCTTCATTGAAATTCCTCCATGACACGACTATGCCTCTCTTTTTTTTTCTTCATCTTTCTCTGTATTTATCTGACCTCTCTCTTTCACTTCAGAGAGAGAGAGAGAGAGTGTGTGTGAGAGTGTGTGTGTGTGTGTGTGTGTGTGTGTGTGTGTGTGTGTGTGTGTGTGTGTGTGTGTGTGTGTACGAGCGTGCGTGCATGCGTGCGTGCGTGCGTGTGTGTGTGTGTGTGTGTGAGAAAGAGAGAGAGAGAGAGAGAGAGAGAGAGAGAGAGAGAGAGAGAGAGAGAGAGAGAGAGTGTGTGTGTTGTGTGTGTGTGCACGTGTGTGTGTGCATGTGTGTCTATGTGTGCACTTACACGTATCAATATGTGGAGAGGGGGGATGAGGGATGAGGGTTGGGGGTAGAGGGTGGGGTGGGGAAGGGAAGGGACGGGGGTCACATCTCAAGAATTCTGACTCTTGATCACGGGAAAACAGTAGGATACTTTTCACAGGTGTTTATCATGTTATGGACAGTTGATTTTTTTGCCTTTTTTTTTTTTTTTTTTTTTGGTTATACATTGGTGGGTGGTCGGGCAGCTGTGTGCTAAAAAAACAACAATCTGCTGATACAACGATGATTGTGAGCTGACCCAAACCGCAAAATTTGTAGTGCATTCACAGGCACCAAGGAAAAGTTGGTTAGGTTGCAGGACTCAGAAGAGACCGGCATTGAACACCCACCTTGGACACATAAATGCCACAGTGGTGTTCCTTCCCTCCTCGCACATTGAAGCCTAGCTGAAATCACAGACAAAAAAAACCACACCACATAAAGGTAATGAGACTGCAATATATTGACGAGTAACATAACTTCAACATATATATATATATATGTAGCAATGATTTAATGGTATTTTAACGCCTCCTCCCCTCTCCCCAAACCACACTATGCAGAGACGCAATTTTTGTGTCGTCAGACCAAAACATACAGTTTCAACGGCTTCCAAGCATGTTGCAGTGTGTGTAGCTGCAATGCAAGTCATAGTCTGTGTAGTTTCAATTATAAGTTCAAATCAAGACCTAGTCTGGATGCCTTCACAGCAAGACATAGTTTGAAGAGTTTCAATTGTAAGTTCACAACAATACCTAGTTTGCTTGGCTTAAACCATAAATACAAAGCACAGCCTAGTTTGGATGACTTGCGACCTATTTCTCATGAACAAATCTTAAATAAATGTCAGCGAACCGCCCAGAGAAACGTGGACAAACGAGTCACAAGACAAACCACAACGCGTTTCAACCTCTTAGGTCTTCTTCTTCAGGTGCAACAAACAAGAAACAAATAACGAAAATGCACTTAGCTTTGATCGCTTCTGTGTTCAGCGCAAGAAGAAGGCGTTGAATGAAAACGAGGCTGTTGGAAGGGGAAATAATGTGCGAGTCAAAGTCGTAATGATGATAATATTACTGACAGGAATACTAATAATGGTCAAAATATTTTATATATATATATATATATATATATATATATATATATAAAAAGAGAGACAAGATTACTACCAGTCTTGGTGTCAATTTTCATTTTCATTTTCATTCAACGCCCTCTTTCTTGCGCTGAACACAGAAGCGATCAAAGCTAAGTGCATTTTCGTTATTTGTTTCTTGTTTGTTGCACCTGAAGAAGACCTAAGAGGTTGAAACGCGTTGTGGTTTGTCTTGTA
>JADBJO010024169.1:15000-17500 GCA_016801955.1 Conus betulinus
GTCATGCATGTATACATGATTCAATACATCTCATTCATACTGACAAATCAACATAACCACACTATAATACCATTCTGGCACCGGTAGACTATTCATAGATGCATGAAACAGAGACCCCTTGGGGGGAGGGGGGGGGGGGGGGGGGGGGGGAGAGGGAGTGGGGATGAGTGTTTGATCGGAATAGGTCACATGTTTAGATGACGTATTCACCTCATGGCTTACAGGAGAATCTGCAGATGATCGTTTATGATTGTTAGTTAATCAAGTAGGCCTGATCACATTATCGTGACATGAAATGTTTATGTGAATGTTTCATGAAATGTTTTAGTATGCTCATATTTTGTCCTCCATATAGATCTAATCAAATTATTTAGACACGAAGTGCTCATGTAAATGTTTCTTGAAAAGTTTTAGTATATTCTCCCAGAATGGAATAGTCACCCAGAGATTATCAGCAAGAGTGGCATGAGACCAGACATAGTATTACACTCTCAGTCAACCAAGCAGCTGATCATGATCGAGCTCACGGTGCCATATGAGAACAGAATGGAGGCAGCTCAGATCTACAAGACTGAAAAGTATGCTGATCTGGCAAACAGCCTGAGGAGAGAGAAGGCTATCAGGTCAAAGTCCTCACTGCAGAAATTGGAGCTAGGGGGTTTGTGGGAACGTCTGCATACAGCCTCATGAAACAGCTCTCAGTTGCAGGGAGGGAAAAAACCAGAGCCCTGAAAGCAATGGCAGAAGCGGCAGAGAGGTGTTCAAGTTGGATCTGGTCAAGGAGGAACAAAAATGAACTTCAAGGCTTAACTTTCCTACAAATATCAGGTGTCCCTGTGGCTCAGTGGTTAGTGCGCGAATCATTAAGTGGAAATGAGCATGTCCAGAAGGGCATGGGTTCGAATCCCAGCCATGGCTCATCCCAAGATGTGAAAAAAGGGCAGCAGAGGGACATCCGGAGTCATGAACCGGGTGTGGCCCAACCCGCCTAGAGTGTCAGGAGATATGGGCCGAAACACTCGCTTGAAGGGGGCTTCTCTTCTGAGGACTCTCTGCTGCCATGCTCTCCACGAGTTTTCTTCCTACTTATTCTGTAGTGCCACACATATGGTGCATACTAAGCTTGTTTTGTGTTGATCAATGCGTGGCTAGGGTAGAAGGAATTTTCTGGGAGCCAGAACAATTGTTTTTTGTCTTGTGAAAAGGGCGTTAACATGATATGGTATGGTATTTGTCAGAATTTGAAACATAAATGATACCTTGTTCAATTCAAATTACTTGCCGACAGGAAGCATGTTAAGAGCTTTTCGTTTCTCATACGTGGACAGAGACACAACTGAAGGGTTAACATCGCTAGACTGAGCCACGCATTTCATTTTCCATTTTGTCTTCAGCATGACACCCGCCATGTTAAGGTTCGGGTGTGTCGGATATTGCCGTCCACTCTCATGTGGTATTAGGGTGGGGATGGATCTGCTGTACAGGTGAAGCTTTCTGAGCTTCTTTCCGTTAAAATTCCGCTTCATCTTCGGAAACAACGAGATGAATGTCGGCGAAATGGATTTCAAACCGGAATAAGCTGAAACAGGGGAGATAAACGCCGCTAGGACCCAATGCCATTGGGGCTCCGCTCCTGAAGATACCTGTCCGGTCCTGAGCGGGACTTGGACCTCGTGGGATGAACTCTTCAGTTTCAGTTTCATCACAAGGTGTTACTGCATGCGGACATGTCCATATACGCTACACCACATCCGCTAAGTTTCAAGACAACACTGCGCATGATTTCAACCTGATGGATAAATGAATTAATGACTAAGATGAGAGAATTGAAGACGAGGGTGTCGTGGCTACGACATAGCAGATGTCTGACCTATGCATTAGCCCAGCTCTCTGGTCAGAGACCTTGAGTACGTCGATCAACTGCTGTAAAAGGGATTCCATTAAGGTCCAGAACTGTTACGCCCCAGTGCGGGGCCTGGTCACAACTGAGTCACAGCGGACAGAGCTGGGGAGCAATGGAGTCAGGCTCAGTCACAGTCAGACCATGAGGTCCCGGTCCCGTCAGGGCCCAGTTCTCATAGGGCCCATTACTACTAGGACCCCGACGTAGTTAGAGCCCGGACAATTTTGTACTGGTGAGGTACCTC
Organism: Conus betulinus; assembly: GCA_016801955.1. Classification (NCBI taxonomy): domain Eukaryota; kingdom Metazoa; phylum Mollusca; class Gastropoda; order Neogastropoda; family Conidae; genus Conus; species Conus betulinus. The sequence continues at coordinate 17,148 of JADBJO010024169.1, forward strand.
TCACGAGCGGGAGAGATAGAGAAAGAGCGATACGGAAACAAGAGTGATGGAAAGATAGGAGGTTGCGCAGAGAGAGAGAGAGAGAGAGAGAGAGAGAGAGAGAGAGAGAGAGAGAGAGAGAGAGAGAAGAACACCCACCCACCCACCCACCCGCCCACAAACAATATATATACACCCACATTGTACACACCCTCACACCCACCCACACGCGCGCGCACGTCTCTGTGGTCAATCATGGTTGACAGACTACAAACAAACTGTTTTCATCTTTTTTTGCCAACGGTGGTTGGCCAGCTTTGTTTTCCTTGCCGATACCATCTTGGATGGGTGATACCACCACGTTCTGATCAAGG
>JADBJO010024170.1:7500-12500 GCA_016801955.1 Conus betulinus
AATAAGATGGCATATTTCCTTTAAAATGGGATTATTATTGAGTGAGTTAGAGAACTTTATAGACTGTAGAACAGACATCGAATCGACCATAAAGACCACTTTAACAATTGAGTGTGGTAATCAATTAAATAAGATAAAGCCATAATATGGCTACCATTTTCCGCAACATTAATTGATCTGTGCTTTCCAATATAATACGTCTTTTCCACTTTTAGTGAAGGTATTACAAAAGCAGAACCTGCCTGATTAGTATGTAACAAGGAGCCATCAGTATATACTTTAAGATGATCTGAATATTTATTTATAGTATGCATTTTTACTGTATATGACAAAATATTTGGTTGATCGTTTTTACTAACATCTGTATAATCAAGATCAAAATTTGCTCGCTTCCTTTCCCAATCAGGAGAGAGAATTAGATGTCGTTTTCAACAGAGAATCAAGACTGATGGCGGATTCTTCCAAAAGATCTGCTGTATAGGAACCGATGGTGGGAAAGAGACACAATTGATTGTGCTCTTTTAGGATAATGAGACTCAGGCTTCACAGCAGCATTTCAATGCTATTCACGTCTTCATTTGAAGAGCATTTAAGTACATATTTCGAAACAGCCAATTTTCTGTATTCGTCCAAGGATAAAACATCAAGTTCTCTATAAGTTCGCATAGTAGTATGCATGGAAAGGAACACCAAGACACAGTTTTAGGCCTTGCTGTCTATATACTTTGCAATTTTTGTAATAAATACTTAGGAGCACTGAAGAATGCCTCTTGTGCATATGATAGTTTAGATCTAATCAGAGATGTCACTAAATGCTTTAAGATTTTTGCATCCTGACACCAACTTTGCTGGCTAATAATTTTTAGGAAATTACGGGTTTTCCTCGCTTTATTTAAAAGATATTGTATATGATAATTCCACGTTAGTTTAGACGTCAAATACACTCCCAAAAATTTGACTAAAGATTTATATTCAAGACCAACGCCACCAGTTTGAATAAAGGCAGCTCAGTAGGATCTGCACCATTAATAAATAAAACCATATATATTTTTTTTCACTAGAAAATATTAAACCGTTATTAAACATGTATCTACCAAGACTGTCAAGATCAGCTTGATATAGTTGTCTGTAATAGTTTATTTCACGCACGTTGTGTGTGTTTTTTTCTTAATGAAGTATTTAACCATATATACATAAATCATCCGCATATTGTACCACTGTAACGTGTTTGCTTACATGTTTCGGAAGATCGCTCATCAGAATATTAAACAACATTGGAGCTATTACTGAGCCTTGTGGAATGCCCATTTGCAATGATTTAAAACCAGAATATATTTTCTACCCTGACTTGCAGAGATCTATTTTGTAGGAATTCTCTGACATAATAATAAAGATTGCCATTCAAACCAATTGTCTTTAATTTAAATAATAATTTCATATGCCAGACACTATCAAACACCTTTTTTACATCGAAAAAGGTAGCTAAAACACTTTTTCGTCTAGCGAACTGATGATATTTAATTTGTGTTGTTAATTTAACGATGTGATCAATTGTTGACCTACCTTTCCGGAAACCAGCTTGGTTATGTGGAATTATATTATTTTTTTATCACAGTAGTGAATCAGTCTATTCAACACTATTTTTTCCATAACTTTTGAAACATGGGAAGTCAAGGCTATGGCCTATAACTGTTGACATTTGTAGCAGGTTTACCTTGCTTCAAAACAGGAATAATATTGACTGCTTCCAGACTTCTGGCATACTACCACTAGACCAAACTTTTTTAAAGATCGTCAACAGAAAATAGATGAAATTATCTGGTAAATGTTTTAACATTTCGTTTGAAAAATCGCATCTATTCCTACCAACGAAGTTTTATTAGCTAACGAAGAAAGGGCATCATTAACTTCATGTATAGTTATAGGGGCATTAATATAATGATCATTATTAGAATGTGGCTCATTAAAAGCATTACTTTTTTCTTCTATTTCTCTTTATCTTCTGCATTGTGGCAGAAGACTTTCTGTGTGCATGCTCTTAGAAAAACTATCAGCAAATGCTTCCGCTTTTCCTCAGAAGTTGGAAGATTATTATATTTTCCAGTTTAACAGGATACCGAGGAAGATTAATTCCTTGTTTTACATCTCTAAATTTTTTCCATACTTTCTGAAAATCTTTCTAATGAGAGAGACTTGTTCAGCGCAGAAAGATGACCAATATAATCGTTTTGATTTGGCCACTACCCTATTAGAATGTGTGTTTTTGCATCTTTCATTTCTTGATGTGCCTTTTGTAATCTTTCAAACTGACTGTTAGGTTCCCCCATTTTTAGTTTTGTCTCCTTTTCTTTTTTCTTTACCTCAGACTTTATTTTAATGTATTCTTTATATTTCAGTTTCTTGAATGTTACAGTTTCTTCGCATTCTTTTGTCCACCACACACATTTCCAACATGATTACTGTTTTTGATATTTCCACATTTAGGAATAGATTCATCCGCAGCCAACAGTATCATGTCTTTGAATTGCCATAAAGAGCATTTATGTCCTCACTGGTGTCATCAATCCAACTTACATTTTTTGATGAAAGAATGGGAAGAAACTTTTTGCCAGTCTGCAAATTTATAATTATATATTGGGTATTTTGTCTTGTGGATATTTTTCATGCTCACAGATGTTCTTGAGCGAAATTTTGAGTGGTAAGTGGTCACTTCCAAGTGTGTCTTCAAGCGGCTGTCAACAGCAGTCAAAAGCTAATTGCGGAGATATTAAAGTAAGATCAATGGCACTGGGTCTATGAGTGGAAACATCTGGGAATCTCGTGACACTACCATCGTTTAATAAACACAAGGAAGAGCCTACAACATTTTCAACAAATCGATTGTTTGTTATTACAGAACAGTCTTTGTCCCAGATTGGACAGTGGGCATTAAAGTCACCACCGACCAGCCATTTTTCAGAAGATGCTTGAAATGAATGTAACCATTCAGTATTTCGATCATTTGGTCCTTTTGGCAAATAGACAGAGACAACATTTAGGATGTCATTGTCTTTAATTTTCACACTGGCTGCACAAGAGTATAAATCCGATTGATCCTTTGGAACTGGTGATGGACATAAAGAATAGGCAATGCCTTCTCGGATGTAAATGGCACAGCTTATTCTTTCCTTGGAATCAGACACTTTATTGTGTACTGGGGGATAGTAAAATTTGGATAATCTTGGAAGCTTGGGTTTGCACACATTTAGTGATTGCAAAATAAGAATGTCATAATCTGTATTGGCAAGATGTTGGATCAAATAGGATTCATTTGTGTCCAAATAGACCTAGCATTCCACTGTAAAATTGAAAGTTTGTTTAACGACTTATCAGGCATGTCTTCACACAAGGGCTAATATGTAAGAAAGAGAATTAAAAAAAAAATTATATAAAAATAAAAATAACAATATCTGGAATTCAGACTACAGCATAAAAATAGTGTAGAATTTAGAACCAGCAATAGGTGAACAGCAGGACTAGTACGCGATGTGTATCAGAGTCAAAAAGCTGATGTTGACGCAAAAATACAACGATAGTTTGCAGCCCGTCTTTTAGTTAATACCATTGTTCCAAGCCGTGAAACATATTCCAGCGCCGCCCAAGATGATCTCCAGCGAAGAAAGGCTGTTCTTCGGGACTCCAGTAGTAGCGCTGGGTGGGAGGCTGGTGTGAGAGACGTCTCTGCGCGGTTCTCTTGGGCTTGGTCCAGAAGCGATTCCTGACATGTCTTCCAATGTTCGCTGCAAGCACACTCGATCCTCTGACGTTCGGGTGAAGTCCATCCTTCAGGGTCATGTAGCTGGCTTTCAGATTGTCGTGAGCAATGAACGACACGTTCTTGATGTTGAACAGGTCCATGGTGGTTAGTGCATTAAACAGCTGACGTTGGACCTCAAGTTCAGCGTCCTTGACTGGGGCAATCTTACTCACCATAATCTTTGTGTGTTGGGGTTTCACTGGCAAAGTCTTGTACGCATTTGCTGAAAGCTTTGCTGTTTACCTTTGCATCTCCATTCTTGATGTCATTCAGGCCACAGTGAAGTACGACCGCGTCTGCTGTTTGTTCAGTAGAATGGACCTTTTCAAATGCCTGACGAAGATCTTTTGTGGTATAAGTCTTTTGGAGATCTACTTGAAAGCCAAATGAACGCCCTAATCTTTTTGCATTGATCCCTTTTGCAATGGAATCATGAAACATGAGAACCTTGGGGAAGTCACAATTACTTTCACTTTCGAACGAGTTTTGACGTTGTTTTGGGAACCGAGGATTGACGTCACAATTGAGATTGCCGTCATTACTTCTGTTTGATGTTCTTATGCTTTTTTCATTCATCATTTTCCCTTCAGATTTTGATTTTGCATTTGATGCACCGGTCGTTTTCCCGATTCGCGGAACTAGCGGGAGTTGCCTTCATAGCGTCAGCATAGCTACGATCCGCAGTATACCTGCAATCCGAATCATCTGTCTGCGTTTGGCCGTTCGTGATTGATACTTTTCGATCTGCTTTCGCCGTAAATCTCGATGCTTTCGTTAGACTCGAAATGAGAGTATTTTGTTCTGTTACGGTCGTTTCAAGTCTTGAGATTCGGTCACACAAATTGGAAATGATATTGCGCAGTTCGATTATTTCACTTACGGTGCTTCCTGGGTCCTCTTGATGATCCGTCGAACTCGCTTCACCGTCTCTTCCTCCATTTGCGCCTTGCTGGTTTTGTTGAAGGTTTCGGTTCAAAACTTGCTTCAGTGTATTGTGTGTGTGTGTGTGTGTGTGTGTGTGTGTGTGTGTGTGTGTGTGTGTGCGAGCGCGCGCGCGTGCGGGAGCAAACGTGTGTGTGTGTGTGTGTGTGTGTGTGTGTGTGTGTGTGTGTGTGTGTGTGTGTGTGTGTTGTTGTTGTTGTTGTTGTTGTTGTTGTGTTTGGAATTTAGATCCTTCTAGCTCAGATGTGTTTTTTTGTCGTAG
>JADBJO010024170.1:15000-25526 GCA_016801955.1 Conus betulinus
TGAGTCTAGTTCTTGTAAATGAAAACTAGACAATTCCCTACGGTAGAAGTCTTCTGCTATCACGGTCACCTGTGAACCACTGTCTACAAGACAAACAAGTCTGTTTTCCATCAACCAGTACTGGTGACTCACAACCGGGACCCACCAATGCTTCAACAGTGCTTTCTGCTGTCATTGAACACTGATCAGCCGAGTCAGCAAATTCTAATTCAGCTAATATCACATCAGAGTCAATGACAACAGAGAGTGGCGACTGTTCCTGTTTTCAACAATCACCTTGACACTTTTTATTTTAGCTGTGTCCAAGATCTCGGCAGACTTTATGCTCAGGTGCTTGGGCAGTGTATCTGCAGTTCTACGGAGGACCTGGAGATCAGCAGTCGATGTCCTACTACCTGTGATGGGGGCCCGGAGTTCCACTTTCCTGTGCGGGGATACGCTCTGGTCTGCTGATGGAACCCCGACCGCGCCAAGCTCTGCAGCTTCTGTGGCATCCTCTCCATTGGCAGCCATGGATTAATGGCTGATTGCCCTGGTTCTACCTAGTAATCTGTAACTGGCTCTCAACTCCCCAATCGGCTAATAACACTCTTATCCTAATCTCTAAGAATACTTCCGAAATTTGATTTTATTTAGTTTTTATTTTATTGTTTTCTTTTTCTTCTTTTTTTTTTTTTAGTCAGATTTCTTAACAAAACACTAGCCCCACACTGGGCGTCACTTTATGTAACCCGTGTCCTTTTGGAACAACTATATGATGTGAGGATTGGTGGTAAAGACCGAAATAAAAAGGGGGGTCAAAAAGAAAACAAAAAACAATACACAACGTTTTCGACTTTTAGAGTCTTTTTCAAGTGACATGGAACTGAGGACCCAAGACAGTACACGCAAATTTTGCTGTTGTTAATGACGTAAAGAACGGGGAGACGCAGATAAAACAAAAAGGACGTCACAATAAAGGTTTTGACAAGTGACAACACACAACACACACACACACACACACACACACAGGAAAGGAGGCTGGGTACGACCACAGCCGCCGCTCGCGTGCCACACAAAGGAAGGCAAGTGACACGATGGGAACTCCAAGAGGCTGGTTAGACACAGCAGCACACACTAAGAAAGGTGAGTGAATAAAAATCAGAGGAAATCTGGGTTTGAAAGTAACAGTTGTTGTTGTGAATAAAAATCAGGGAGGGGGGGTTGAAGTTATCATAGGTATCACCACAAACACCAAGGCTGAAACTTCTAGATTTCATACACTTTGTGTCTTCAAAATCCACCCAGTTTGTTTACGGGACGGTATGTTTCGAGCGGCATTAATGGTGGAAAAATGCTTCTGAACACTAGGCACAGTGGACCTTCAATGCAAAATCGGTGATGTTTCTGAAATGGTCAGTTTTCAGATCATTGACAGGCAAGCTGTTCCTGGTGTTGGTCTGAATGATTCTTTGTGGCTAACACCTCATTGTACCAGACAAGAACGTCCGTGAAATCGATGACCAGCTGATAAACACTCCCTCCCACGTGTGTCAAGAGAATCGACCCCAGTGTAGCCCCTGTTTGTCAAGCCTGCTGCGAGAAATTTTCCCCAAGCCATGGAGAAGAAGGTCAGCAATAAAGTGGATAGCAGCCACCTAGGATATGTTTTACGTTGGCTCAGTTTCCTGGGATGATCACACATTTTTCTGCACCAAGCTATCCTCCTTATTGTTGACCTTCTTCTCCATGGCACTAAGGATAACAGCGGACTTCGGGAGCGAACCATCATCCTACGATTTGGAGATTGGACTTCTGAGCCTCATAAGCTTTCTATGTGTGACCTCAAGGTCCTCCTCTCTCCCCTATTTTGTACTACGTTTTACATACCAACATAATATCCTCTTAGAATATCAAGCTGCAGGCAGCCTCAAGCCTCAAGTTGTAATGGTAATCATGATTCATACGTGTCATAGACGACGCCCTCTAATTCCAATGTTAGTGACTAGCTCTTGCACGCATACGTTCATTCTCGTACGTTCATCTCGTATTTCGCCTATTCCTTTATTCTCGAGAACATCTCCACACACACATTTCACACACACACACACAACACAACACACACACACACACACACACCACACGAGACAGAGAGAGAGAGAGACCGAGAGAGACCGAGAGAGAGAGAGAGAGAGATAGAGAGACTTGCATGCACACAGCATGCACTCATTTCGAGTCTTGACATTTACAAACAAACAAGCACACACACACACAGCACACAACACTGCATCCACACAAACACCACAACCACACACACACAACCACACACACAAACTACAACCACACACACCACACACACACAACACACACACACACCCACACACCAAACACATCACAACACACACCATCACACAAAACACACACACACACACACACACACACACACACTCACACACACCACACACGCCCACACGCCACGCACACACACGCACCCACACAACACACTCGCAGCCACACACAAACACACACGCAACACACGCGACAGCATCACGCACGCATGCCGACACGCAACTTGTCACGCACCGCACACGCCGCGCACACCACACACACACAACACACACAACACACACACACCACACACACAACACATTTGTCACCTGCCAAAGAGTGAAATCGAAGGGCAGCTCATGCCATAAATCACTGTACCGTTTTCTCTTATGTATGCACCGGCACTAAATCTCCACTGACGCTGCATTGATGTGAAGCCAACGAAAAAGAACATTGTATAGTTATATAATTCTAGGCATTTTCTTTTCTTCTTCTGTCCTTTTTTTCCTGTTGAATTTTTAGTAGTAGGGGTATCATAGAGCCCCCCCGCTATATCACTGACATATAATTTGGTGAGGTATTAAAAACGACACATCCAACAGTAACGGTATTATATAGGTGAGGTGCCGCTCACAACATACCGTCCCGTCCCGCTCACTGACATGTATAGGTGAGGTAAACGACCACACATACAGCAGTACCGTATTAATGCCGCTCACACATACCGTCCCGCTCACATACATGTATAGGTGAGGTAAACGACACACACTGCAGTACAGTATTATAATGCGCTCACAACATAACCGTCCCCGCTCTCACGTGACGAGTATAGGGGATGTAAACGACACATACAGCAGTACCGTATTAATGCCGCTCACAACATACCGTCCTGCTCACTTGACATGTATAGATGTGAGGTAAACGGACACATACAGCAGTAACCCGTATTAAATATGCCGCTCACAAACATACCGTCCCGCTCACTGACGAGTATAGGTGAGGTAAAAACGACACACACTGCAGTACCGTATTAATGCCCGCTCACAACCATACCGTCCTTGTGGAAAGTTTCGGAGCTGTGGGGTTGGGGAGGATTTTCCACTCAGAATAATGTTCGTTGTCGCAATCCAATGTTTTTTGAATTGCAGTTTGAACTTTTTAAGATTTTGAGGAAGTAAGAAGTCTTGAAAACTACAACTATTACCCATCACGACCACCACCACTATTTACTACTATTAGTACTACTATACAGTACTACTACTACTACTACTACTACTACTACTATACTAGCCGATTTGTTTGTTTGTTTATTTTTGGTATGTTAATCTCAACATACCTTCATGAATAGTGGATCAAGCAAGTGACAAAGGCGAGGCTGGAAGCGGACAACACCACACACACACACACACACACACAGCAGACACACCACACACACATACACACACACACACCACACACAACACCACACAACACACACAACACCACACACAGGCTCAGCACACTACACGCACAAACACACATATGCATGCACGCACCACACATGCACACATCTATCTAATCTAAAGAATGATAATAGGAACTGACCATACTAATGGTGAAGGTTATTGTCATCAGAAGAGAGAAAGGAGAGGGTAATATAGGACATATTGAATCATAATTATGTTTATATCAACAATAGTGATAAGGATGAATGATGATGGTGATCATGATGATGATGATGATGATGATGCTGATGAATGGATGGCATAATAGAAAAATGGGGAGGGGGTGAGGAGTTATGGGAAGAGCATGGGGACGCCCCGTGGGTGAGGGGGGAGAAGAAAGACAAGAATAAAGGAGGCTATCGTTCATGGAAAAACTATAGTAATACGAAATATCTACGAGCACAAGTATTGATCATAATTACGTTTACAATAATGAACAATCCGATAATGATATAGGAAATGGGGCTATACAGTTTTATAGGCTTAACACAAAGAATGGAGCATAATGTCAGAGCAATATTCAACTCTAAAAACCCAAAGCCCAAAGCAACACAGATCCGCGAGTGTAACGACTTTCACCGCAGCTGTATCAAAGTGTTTTATATTTTATCTTAGTGCAGATCACAGCCAAGAGACAACAGCTTCCTCTGACTCTGTAGTTCTTTCTTCCTACAGCACGATCGAAACATACCAATGCAAAATTGCTGTTGCGTTTTCCTGCAGCTTCATGGCGAGCCTACTCACGGCGTGGATCACACAATTTTGGTAACAACAAGTATAAAACGGCAGAGAGAGAAGAAGAAGAGAGAGAGAGAGAGGAGAGAGGAGAGAGAGAGAGAGAGGAGAGAGAGAGACGAGTCAGGAGGCACACACACACACACACACACCCACACACACACACCACACACACACACACACACATATAACCCACACACCAGCAGCACTGTATCACACGCACACACTGACTGAATGTGTTTGACTGCGTCAGTTGGATTTATTTTTTTTTTTTTTTTTTTTTTTTTTTTTTTATAGCATTTCATGCGGGGATACGCTTGAAGTGTTTGCCTTCCTCATCACCGGAAATATCTTGCCTGAAATACTGCAAAAAATCTGTGGTGAAGTTGGCACAAAGTCTACCGTTAAATCATTTGCCTTTTTGGTGTCTGAGCACATGATCGCGGCAAAAGAAAGGGTTGACTTGGGACCAGTTAAAAAGAACAACTCTTAAAGAAGTTCCGGTGTTCAGCTGACCGTTTTTCGTGAGCGTTTCCGATCGGTTCGTCCTGACAAGGGAGAATCATTTCCGTCCTTTTTTCTTTTTTTTAATTTTTTTTTTTAATAATTTTTTTTTAATAATAAATGAGTCACTGTTTAGAAAGATGGATAGAGCTAACAAAGACAAATAAGACTTTCGAATCACTGCGAGACACTTTTGCTTTTTCGAGAGCAACTTTTTCAGAGCATCAGCAAAGATTTGGCCACTTTTCTTAAAGAAAGACAGTTCGATAACGTTGACGAAATGAGTCAGATGGCGGATCAGTACTCTATTGCTCGTCCGGATAAAGGTGTCGCCCGCAAGGGGGGATTCGCCCCCCTTTTCGAGTCTCTCATGCGGCATTTCAATACATTCTGGACAAGGAAACATAGAAGAGGAAATCGTGCTTCATTCCAAGGTCCTCACGATTACACGTCTTTTGGCAACAGACAAAGACGCTTCCGCGGTCAAGGCCATGTCGGTTCTGGCGATTTTCCGTCAGTACCAATACTCACCACCGGAAAGACCTGTTCCTTTCAGAGGGCGTGGTGAACAACAACCGCGCAGACCCTTTGGTCCAGTTCGTGGACAAGGTCGAGGTTCACAGACTAACAAGTAACCAATTGTCCACCGATCAAAACCATGCATTGCCATTTTTGTGAGGGCAAATTCCATTTTACAACAGGACTGTCCTTTCAAAGGAAGTGGAACAAAGATTGGATTTTTTTCCACTCGATGTGAAGAAGGCCTTGTTTTGGCGCCAGATCAGTCCATTGATGGTCTTCGTTTGGAGGACTGTGCCATTAATGGGTTTACAAGGTTCTGTTTTGCAGATACAGGTTGCACCACAGCTGGTGTAAGGAAATCTTTTGTTCTACCCGGGTCCAATATCTTGACAGTGATCAGAGATGCAGATTGTTTTGGTGGAAAAATTGAAAACTGTTTCCACTTGCAAAAATTTCTGTCGATACACCATACTACTCTGGGTCGCTTACCACCTGTGTTATTGAGAACCCAGTTTGCAATTTGATTTGGGGAAATCTACCATGTTGTAGCGACAGTACATGGTGGTGCTGGAGGATCTTTCGTTCCCCGTCTGTCTCATCAGTACAAGATCAAAAGTTTGTAGAGCAGGGAAAACCAGCAAAACCGCTCAAGGTTCAAAACTGGATGAACTAAAAGTTACGCCAGACGTTTTTGAAGACTATGTAGAGAAGCGACGAGACACGTGACGACTATACGCTTTCTACTGCAAAGCAGACTGTCTCTGACATACCAACAGACAAGCCGACGTACATACTGGACTCTGACATCCTCTACAGGCATGTACCTGGACAAGACAACAAACACAGATTGTGATTCCCAAACCACTGAGGGAAACAGTATTACATACGGCCCATGATGCATTGTTCGCAGGTCATTGCAGTATCACGAGAACGTTAAAAAGAGTTCTGGATTCATTGTTTTGGCCAGGAGTCACAAAAGAAGTTACACAGTATTGTCGCTGCTCTTGTGACATTTGAAAAAAAAAACAAAACAACAAACAACACAACACAAAAAAACACCTCAAAAAGGTCGCGTCCCCTGTGCACCTTTGCACAAAATGCCCCTAATGTCGGTTCCGTTTCAGAAGGTAGCCATTGACCTTGGTCGCCCTTTCTTACCGTAAAAACCCGTCTCTTCCTCAGGGAATCGGTTATATTCCTCACTTTTGGTGGATACAGCGACAAGATTTTCCCGAAGCAATTTCCCCTGAAGAAAATTGATACTGTATCTGTCACTGAGGAAGGCACTACTGACTGTCTTTTTTTTTTTTTTTTTTCCAGATCCAGAGTAGGACTTACGAGGAAATTTTGTCCGGATGGTTTGCGGGACACCCACAGTTATTAATTTCGGAACTTATGAAAGAAATAGTAAAGACTGCTAGTTTGTCAGTATCTTCTGTTTCAACAATCACAACCACCATACAATCCCCAGTCCAGTGGAATGGGTTGAAAGATTCAACGGACATTGAAGTCCTTGTTGAGAAAAGTCCACAAGGCCAGGGAAAACCCCAAGAAATGGGATCGTTTTCACATACCTGCATTTCTATTTGCATACAGGGAACTGCCGAACGAAACTTTGGGGGTTTTTCACCATTTGAACTACTTTTTTTGGGCACTCACCACATGGAGGGTCCTTTGGATCTGTTAGTCCACACATTGGATGAACAAGACAGACCATACCTGAGAGACAAGAACGTTTACCCGTTTTACCAATACGTCCATGACCTGCATTATACAATACCGAACAAAAAGGACGTATGTGTGAACTTGCCCAACAGTCAGCTGACAGGAAAAACTGACTGACTTGTATAAGGACTTTTGCTGACAGGATAAGCAAAGCACATTCATTCAGGGGTATCGAGGCCTCCTTGTATGTGACAAGAGGTATTCGTCCTGCTGACAGATGAGCACAACAAACTTCGTGTCATGTGGAAAGGTCCTTTTTGACTGTCATTGGAAAACTTTCTGTGAGTGAACTACAAAGTGAAGATGGCAAATGCTGAAAAGGTATTCCATGTAAACATGCTAAAAAAAAAAATGTGTCCGTTGAACGTACAAATGTTGCCATTAACGAGTCGATTGAATGGATATGTCCAGTGTCTGGAAACAGATGTATGGCTTTTATCCAGAAATCATTCGGTTCCGATTTTTGTACCTGATGTCACATACCGAGACAGAGCAAAGACTGTGGTGCTCGAACAACAAATGTGGGAGGATGGGGGGGGGGGGGGGGGGGGGGGCTGTAACATCTACGCAGTATATAGATGAGCTTATTGTACTTGGGGCTCTTTACTCTGTCTGTCAAGGAGAAACTTTATCGGGGGCGATGGTAGGGTTTATTGTGATGATTATATCTTTGGTCCAGGGGGGCCAGAAAATCAATCGGAAGATGGGGCTATTTTGAAGGACGTTCAGGATGTCCTGACTGATACCGAGACAGGGACAGTGCAACATCAATCGCAACGAATCCCCATACTAGTCAGGTATTGATGTATGGGAAAACTGCCCCCACCGCGCCAAGGGTGTAAACTTTATCGCGCAAGTGTGATGATTTATCTTTGGCTCCGAAACCCATCGGCCCCCCTTTTGAAAGACCTTCAGGATGTCCTGACTGATCCCCCAAAAAACCTCATCGAACCCCATACCAGTTTGAGCCGAAAAAAAAGAAAACCAAAAACTCTCCAAAAAAAACAGGTTTCCGAACAAGACAGACTTTCAAGTTATGCTCCGGTTTTTGGGAAGTTTAATTGAAACCGTCCTGGTCCGTCGGAACCATACAGACGCTCAACCAGTTGTTTGGTGGACAAACCTGATGGCTTGGTGCGGTGTTTTGCATCGATGACAGAAGTTAAAAAACAAAAAATCACTGTGTTTGATGCAGAACCTATCCCAGACATTGAGGAGAAACCTCTTTTGGTCAACTGGTCAGAAGGGAACTATTTTTGGTCAAAATACCACCACTTACTAACAGGCTGTTGGCGGCAAATCCCGAATGGCCTGAAACAGAGACAAGGACAAAAAAAAAAAAAACAAAAACCAGCTTTTCAGACACCTTTTGGACTGTTTCAATGGACGACCGACAAGTCATTTTGGATAGTAACAACACGCCCCAGCTTCTCTTTGCCAGAATGATGCGGCGCACTGAAAACTTCCATGTGAGGGGTGTAGGGTTGGAGCAGTAAGTTGTTTTTTTTTAATGACATTTTTGCTTGCTGCACAAGTCATGGAATAAATAATGGGCCTTCTGGGGGGGGGGGGCATAACAACTCGAGAGGCTGTTTTTTTTTGTAAACAGGGCCGGAATTTTGGTCTGACGGACCTAGACCCATCCAAAATTCGTGCCGGATTCCAGCCTCTTAAGTGTTTGGGGTATGTCATTTCATTTTCATTTCTTTTGGAAAAAAAAATGACCACCAGAGGCGAAGAAAAAGTAATAAAAAGATCTTTGGCCCCTGAAGAGACCCACCTACGACAAAGGAAGCGATGATAAGATCACTCCTTGGATTGTGGTCCTATTACAGAAGATATGTAACCATCCGCCCACTTTGCTTGCGTCCTTGAACAGCCCCTTGGACAGGTGAACCTAACACAGAGGGACAAAAACACAAACTGAATCGTGTAAGATATCGTCTGGTCTGTAGAGAGCGCTGGAAAATTGTTCAAAGATACGGAACGTGTGGAACGCAATGGGGCCAGCAAAGCTCTGGAACCCGCGGCTAAAAGCGCCTAGGACCACAGCCCGAACGTCGCGCATCTAAATTCTAGCAAAGCCCAGACAAACGTTAGCACTTCGGCCCTCTTTGTGCATTCCTTCTCTGGTGGGCTGTAGTTGGCCTGGTGCTCAGCTTTTGCCCTCGAGTTTTCCGGGGAAATTTTGGTTTTGAGAACTGCTGCCAGCTCCAAAAGCCATGGGAGCTGTACTTTTGCAAAGACAAAGGAAGGGATTGATGTTACACCCCCCTGTTGCAAGTACGCCAAGTAAACAGTTTTGCTAACATCACCAAGGTCAAATCTCTAACAACAAAATTGAGAGCAGAAGTGTCTTGTTACCATTGTTTGGGCTTGTGAGAACATTGCCGCAGCTGTCCTTAACTGGGAGGACAGTTGTTCGCGCTGTACAAACCGACCACGAGGCAATGACGTTTTTTTTTGCAGCAGTCCCGGCCCAAGACCAAAACAGCATGCGGTTACGAGTTAAGATGAGCCCTTTGTTCATTTGCAGGAGTTCAAGTTTGAGCAATTGAGCCATTACCATGGGGACTCAGAATGTCATGGCAAGATGGTTTTTGTCCCGCCGATGCGTGAGCGTCATAAAAAAAAAAGGGAAAAGGGAAGATTTGTTTGATGCTGTTTGTTTTTTTCAATTGTGACAGCTTTATTGACATTTTTGTGTCCGTGTGTATGTTGGTGCTACTACCTGTGTCAATCTGAATTAAATTTATTTATATTGTGATTGATTTTTTTTTTTCCAAATTGCATATGTATTGAGGCATTTGTATCTTATAAGTAAGGAATGCTACTTTGTTAATATGTGCCAGAATACCTTGGTCATTTACTACTTACTACTTAATAAATTAATCCCGCTTTACAATACCCACACAAAACCCCGAGACATAAGGCGGCCATCCAACCGAAGCTCCCTCCATCCCTCCCTCCTGGTCCTGGGGCAAAATGAAATTACCAGGCTCCAGTTCCACATTTCCAGGTCTGTCTGCCTCCCTTTCATCTCCCTTCTCATCTCTCCTCCCTCTCCACACTGTCCTCCTACTGTCCCTTTCCCTTCCTCCTGCTTCCAACTGTCTCCTCCTTCTCCCTTCCCATTGTGGCCGGTGGTCTGCCTGCCCACTCGCTTCGACGCTTCCTTTCCTCTCTTTTCTTCCCAGTGGTGCCCCATCCTCAGCTCAGCAGCGCAGTTGATAGGAGTCTGGTCTTTGG